>NPFG01000262.1:0-53653 GCA_002288965.1 Xylaria sp. MSU_SB201401 | reverse complement strand
ACTTTAATAAAATAAAATTAATCTTATTTATTTACTTATAGATTTTTATATTTTTTAACTAGCTAATATTAAGTATTTTTTTAGTTTTAAAACGCTTATTTTTATAAAAAGATAATACTTTATATATATCTATTAGCTTTAATACCTATTTATAAATGCAGATTTTTAGCGGCATATATAAAAATATATAAAAAAGTTATATAATCTAAAATAATTAAAGCTATATTTAAAGAGTCTAAAATCTAACTATTTAACTAAAAATAATTATTTAAAATAAGAAAATGGATTAATATAAACTATAAACTACTACTTTAAAAAGCCTTTATAATTAGATAAAAAGAAATATAAATAAAATATATTAAAAGACTTATAAAACTTACGGTATTAATTTACTAGCCTAAAGTCTTTTTTTATAAATTTTACTAATATTATAATAGCTTTTATATAAAAGGCAGATAAAAAGATTAATATTTTAGCTTTAAAATTAGCTTAGGCATAATAGCAAATTAACAAACTAAAAGCTTAAAAATATGTAAAAAAAGACCTTTAAAAGACCTTTTATAATATAAAAGAAATTTATCGGGCGTAAGTTATAATAGAGGACTATAAATAGGCCTACGAAGCTAGCTTTTTACAAGAAGCGCGTAAGATTTTAAAGGCTACTTTCTAAAGTATGCTAAATGAGTAGTATATAAAGTAGATTAAATAAATCAATTAGGTTACTAAGAAAACGCGTTTTTTCTGATTGCTAGTGGGCTTCGTTAAGGCTTTTGAATATGGCCTATTAGGGGGGGTGGCTCATTAGGTAATCAAGGACTCTACCTATACTTCAAGAGTGTTAAAGCAGGCACTTAAACGATGCTAGCCCGATATGGGAGGGCAGGGGTCGACTCATATTATATGCTATTCGTAGCTAGACTTCTCGGCGGGACTATCTAGGATAGTCACATGGAGAATTTAGGGGATGATCGATACTCCGTACAGTAGGCTTAGTTAAACATGTTCAATACCGCAGCGTACTCAAAGCGCGCTCCTTGTGATTGACCTGTGGTGATCCAAGCGAATACAGGAGACAGGACATCATGAGACGATAAGAAACAGGCACGTTACAACCGCAATAAATATATACGCACGTATGTAGATGTGCTGGCGTATCTTACCTGTTGTCTTTGGTTGACCTTGTCTAATAACTAGTCTTCATGCTCCTCGATTCATTAGGATCGGGAGTTGTGACAAGATGAGCGCCTACTACTACGTACTAGAGGGAGAGCGGCGATACTAGGTATGATCCCCATAATACATATCATGCGCTGATGCAACTTCCCCTCCTCGGTTCGTCCCGTCGTACGTAAGATTCTTGCTTGCAGACTTTGGCGACCGATTTACGCTTTCTCATTTGTGCTATCGATGATCACGTGGGGGAGCGTCAATTTTTTCCGAGCGACGATAGCTCTACGGATATGCACGATGCCAATGTCTAATGAGATGTCAAGGCACATATCTACTCTTAAGTAAGCCTATATATGTAGGCTGTCATCATTTACCGAATCAACGCTGAGATTCCGCCATGGGCCACCGTACCATGCCCGCCACCACTATAAATGAAAAGTTGCATGGATCAAACAGTATTTTGGGTGAACACTACAGTTGCTTAACCCACACTATGGGACTAATGAAGTCGTAGACAGCCAATTATACGAAAAATCACTGCGCCTGTTCGCGTTCCTCGTCTAGAAGTTTCGACGACGATTCTGGGCTCGCAGCATTCGCAAGCAGTGCTTTAAGATCACTATAACGAATAACAGCGATACTTATGTACAACCACTACCATTCGCTCAAGATGATCGATAGATATAAACTCAGAATGTAGGCGCGTTACGATTGTTGCAGCCGCATTGGCCCCCCCGCTGCCCGACCGAGTAGAAGCGACTTGGTAATAGGGTGTGTTACACGCACTGAACGCCTTGTACGCTGTTTCGTATTCGCAAAACCGGCTGCATGCTAGGGGTACTATCTCATACAACACCTATTGAAACCGAAGCTGTTCAGCCTTCGCTTGTTGGCAGACCTCGGAGGTAAGTAACTCCGTCTCAGTTGCGTATGAGTCAAGGTCAGCTATCACGGCAGAAGGATGTATGAGTAACCTCAGCTTCAATACTTTCGATACAGCTGAGTATGACGCCGAATCGCGCATAAAGAAACAGTGTACAGGGTATTCACCGTGTGGCCTAGGTCATAACTCAATGTCTGCTATCACTAGTGGTAGTAATCATTAAGGCAAATAGAAAACTGTCGTGCTTTAGCAATACCCTTTCATTCCCTGTAAGGTTTATTAATGAAACATTAGATACGTACTAGTCCTGAAGACTGTCGTCAACCTTACCCCGAAACCAAGAAAGGTGATGCTGGTGGGCGGCATTTTATCACGCTGCGTTCACTCCAGCATAAGAAACATGCACAGTCATCAATACACTTTATCAGAGAGATTCCCAACCAAAATAATTTGCATCTCATACATTCTGTGAGATGTTGCAATCCAAACTAAATCATACCGACATAATCAAGGATTTCGAGAACCGACGCTCTTCTGTTTACTTCTGTCATCGCATCACTACTACTCGGCATGCTTGACGACATGTTCGGTGAGTATGATCGATCCCGTTGCATATGGGCGCAATCCCTAGTACAAGAAAGCAACAAAACGCAAATGTAACTAAACCCAACGCCAATCAAGTAGGAATCAAAGTCTCGTAAAGCCGAATCGTTGGTAATCCCTCAGCCGCGTATCGGCAAGGGGTAACATATTGGAAGCCATATGGCTTAGCTGAAGTATGAAATATGCTTTAGCAACAATGCTAAAGAAGAACATATAAGTGCAACGTATGTAACATGTGGTGAAATCTGACATTCCTTCGCCCTTCTCACAGGATCAGCGAAGATACAACCGGCAGCGAGCTCTGATCGCCGCCTCACGCAGCACAGGCTGTAACCTTGTAAACTAGCATATAACATGGTGCAGTGAGAGACTATCAGCGATAGAATGATCCTGGTCCGACGTTCCCGTCTGGACTTGTCGCCGCCGAGGGTACAAACACGGCGCTGCTCTGACTCGACGGGATTGTCGTCGTGAGCGCTTTATGAATGGTCAGCTCACCAGTTACTCCATCAAACATTAGCGCAATATCGACGACTCACATGGCATATGAGACGGGTAGCTTGGGTGAAGCCCTTGCGGTTGGTTGCCAACCAATTGCCACCCTCCTGTCATATAGCCTGGGTTATTCTGGTAGCTTTGGTTGAATTCTGGAATCCCCGAAGACGACATAGTTATACTTTGCGATCGCCCTTTCAAGTATTAGATTAGTATGGATCTCTGAGGTTCTATAGGCTCCGTTCACATACCAACTATTCGCCTGCTCGAACTTCGAACCGGCATACTATCCCTCCGCTGTTGGATACTCATTGAGCCGTCCGGGAGAGGGGGAAGCAAGCCTAGGTAATCCATTCCAAGGACTATATCGATTTCCATCGCATCTTCTCTACCCCCCGGATTCTGGCGATTCATGACTGTAAGCTGACATAGACATCCATGTCCCGATCTGCTTCGGGTTGTCAGTTGAACGAGATGCCCCTGCGTTTCATATCCCGAAGCCGTTATAGTGGAATGATTTTCGGGATACGGATGGAGAGCTAATTCAAGGCCTGATCTCGCAATAGCGTCTCTATATATGCCAGAGTTGAGTAGACTGCTATCCCTTCTTGCCAGCAACGGTCTGTCGCCATGGTCTACCAGATGGACCATCATGATTAGCGGACTTAGCGTATGTTGGCCCTGCCTACTTGTCCTTCGTTGGATGATGTTGGGTACAGGTGGGTTGGGATTTCCGGGCCCCGAAGGGTTGTACTGCTCCCCGCCAGACCACTGTAATGGGCCAAGCAGGGCAGGTTGTTGCTGCCCATGAAAAGCAACTGCATTATTCGAGACACTCGATGGACTTGTTATGGCATTCATCTCTCTTTGGCTACCGAGAAGCGGTATCGAGGGTACACTTTGAGGGGCGATAAGGGTAGAAGGATCGAGGGTGTCGACGTTATATCCCGTTGACAAAGTCAGGGGCTGGCTAGTGGTATGCGGTAAGAAAGCAGACGTGGATTGCTGTCCCGCTAGCTGGCTTGAAGCCCTTCTAATTTCCTGGCTGAAGGGAGGTGCTGAATTATTTCCCGGTCGGTTCGCATTTGCGGAGACTGTTTACTATATATTAGCTTTCTCTAAAGACGTTGTTTCGTTTCGAACTGAGGGACATACCGCTCTGAGGTCTATCACCCGGTAGATTTACTTCCCTTGGGCCTTGAAGGCTACGGATAAAGGCAGGTTCCAAGCTCATTTTTCTTGTCTACGTGTTTGTTTCTGGAGGCAACTTCTCTTTAATGGCTTTGAGACCTAAGGTCAAGATAGGAGAGTCGTGATTTCTTCTCGCGGACGTTATCATGTTGGCAATGGGCCTTGGCGCCCAGGAAGCAGAAGAGTCGGTAAACGAGCCGATTCAAAGACGCATTTGGGTAAAGTCTAAGCCTTAAGTCATAAGCGAATAGGAAGTTGGGCCCAAGTGTAATTGCTAATTATTGGTATGAAACTCTCGAGGCAGGTACTCGGGTAGTTAGGCAAACTACTAGCAATTGGAATTGTGGCAGAGCACTCACTCCTTAGCTAAGAGGAGAAACAAGGCTATAAAGTAAACGTGGGAAAAGGGGGGGGAGAGGGGAGGACAAGTAGGGCGAATAGTGTCGAGAAGCTACTTTTCACCGCTAGATGTTGAGCCTCAGGTATGAAGCAATAGGATGAAGGGAAGAACTTGTCAGGGGAGTTTGGAGCGCCGGAAAGTAGGGTATTTAGGCCACTTTAGATTTAATACTGAGCTATCAAGAGACACGCAGGCTGGGTGGTCCATGTTGGATTCCGAGTAGACGCAGTCGTTCCCCATAACGAAACGTTTGCCACTGCAGGAATTTACTAGTAGGCAGTTCCTCGGAAAGGGAATTCCTATGCCAAAAGCCAGGATGATATGGCCGTGATGCTAACTACTGGTCCATATCTCGAGGCCTCCTCCTGGGAAAAGACGTCGGGAGTCTGGACTAAATGTACCACAACTTCTCACTTGTCGAGACGACCTTGGAATTTCCATTATCCAGGATAGCCCAACGAAGTATTTATAGTTCGCATTTCCCTGCCCATCTATGGCCTGTAAAATAGGTCTAACTATGCATGCAATAGCCCCAATGTCAGACTCAGCCTGCTTAACATAGACTGAACGCTCACATTGGGAGTCCATAGAATGCCCAACCATTTCTCCACTAGCGACAACACACCGAACGCCTTATGTGACGACAACAATTGACATTGTATTTGGTAGTAAGCCGGAGGAATCTCGACTAGCTCATGACCAATTCAAGGCGCCTGCATGACGGTGGTTGCATAGGCGGCTTGCGTGGACGTGTCTGGGCCTCTGTAACGGGCCTCAGCCTGCCGCGAGCTTGTCAGCCCCCAAACTACTCAAGATTTTTTCGGTGAAGATTTCATTCCATTCCCGTGGCGATAGAAGCTACAGGCTTTTCTTCCCTCAGTACGGGTGATCGCTGCTTGAGAAGCTGAGGTTGGAGGTTGTTGAAGCTTCGTCTCCTATTCTGGGCGTGTGAAAATTTCTCAGCAGTTTCGCCCACCTTAGATGCGACGCTGGATTCTAGTACTTTTGGTAGATGTAGCTTCAATCAAATAAATTTAAAAGCACGTTTTTTCTCGAATGATTTCTTGAATGTAGTGTAGAATCATACGGCGCGGTTTTCAAGCTTTCAAGCCCCTCCTAATGATTTCTCCAAAGATCCCAATCTCATCCGGGCTAACTCTGATTCGCCGTCCACATATGTTTTCCCTCCGTAGCCTCTACTGCCAGCATGTTACCTCTATCAGGTAAGTCACATCTCTATTGTATTTTCATTAACTAACGCTTTATGTACTTAAGGCGAGCGGATTCATACCCAGCGACCCCGGAGCGAGAACTCGTCAGACAAACCACGTTCATGTCCGCAACGGTGGCACCGAGTTCTGATTCGAGATGCCAAAGATAAGCCGCATGGCGTATACAGGCGGTCAAGAGCTCATACAAGACTTGGAGATCATATAGAACACACAGCACAGAAAGCTCTCCATACACAATCGGAATACTACAGCCGGAGCAATTGGTACCGATCTGACTCCACCACTGCCACTCTTTGTCGTTCCAGATGTGAACAGAAAGAACATCATGTCGAACAAGGCTTACCATTGCGGCCTCAACTAAATACAAACGAAGATGCAAGCACACAACCTAATACTCCACTATCATATACATCCGAGCCAGCAACGGGTAGCTCATGTGAGCCATACCACACACCTGCTTCAACCTCACTACCAATTCCCGATGCCAATGAAGATTTCGCAGTCTGCCTACCAGTCGACAGAGTGTACGATGATAGCGTCTACCACACCAACGAGGGACCCTCGACTACACGTACACAGCAAGATTTCCAAGATGACGAGACTCCAGTGCTGTTCGAAGACGGCGGACAGGCGGCAGCAGAATCCCAGGGTCACCCTAATACCGAATACCACGCCAACCTATTAGCCGCTTCTGAAGAGTGCCGAGACCTGTTCAAGAATTACTACAAACGGGCTTACGGGGACGTCGCGAAAGAAACGGAGAGCCGCACGGATGCTTACTGGACATGGGACCAGAAAAGACAACAATGGTTCCACGAAGATCCGAACACCCATTCCGTAGTGTGGTTCCAGGGGTGACGCTGGCCCTGCATGCTCCTATTATAAGATCAACATTATACCTGCCCTCGCGCCTTGTCATTTCCTATATTGTAGACATTAGACGTGGGATACCCTCATTTGATTATTGTGGTCAGTGGCTTTTCTAACTGGAGATATAGGGAAACACTTCCTTCAATGGTAAAAAGTCTATAGCTTTTCTCAATTTAGATGTGCGCATTCTGCTCTCCTATTGCATACCGACTTTGCCGTCCCTCACCCTGGCTGTACTCCATCTTCGTGATCCTCGGCCTCGACCTTGACAAAGTGAGTGCCGTCCCAATTAACCTGTGCGATCTTGTTAACCGAGTTGTGCCTTTCTTCTGCTGTCTTGGACAAGAAGCCGGCTGTCAATTGAACATTTGTGAAGGACGAAGACACACGTAGGACCTTCGCTTTAACTTTTGATCAAACTCTCGTCTTTCTATTCCAAGACCGGGTCTGTTGGCCAAAAGCGCCTCCGCCGTCCTTTGACGTCGTTAAAATAGTCTCTTCGCACAGCACCACTCGGCGCAATATGAACCGCATTATCTACAACACGAACAACGTCGCCATTCGACGCCTTCTTCTGCAGTGCGACCCGTTCTGACGAACCGTACGCGCCGCGCCGCGCCGCGCCATGCTATGCCATATATCCCATCTAGGCACGTAACCCCTCTCTGTAAAAACCGCTATGGATTCGTTCCAACCTGTAGAAAGTAAGCGCTCTTTCAAAGTACGGTAAGTGGTGGAGGGATGCACGTGTTTGAATGGAGACAGGCACGTGGGCGTATCTGTACCGTGCGTGGCAAACAAATGACGGGCATATGACAAAGTCACCTTGCCTCTTTTGTTATCTATCGCCTATGAACTACTACTGTAGAACCATATTTCCATGTAGCTATGTATACCTATATAATAGGCACTGGAGTATATACATTTATTTCACCGCTAACTTCATCGAATAGCACAGAATGAGTGATGCGCGTTTAAACCTTAGAAACATATAAGTATGTAAAAATATCAGGTATCACTTAAAACGTATGCGAATACTCAATAGCGTTGCGTAGTAAACACAAGTGGTGTCCGCGACCGCCGCCCCATCCTAAACCTGTCTAGATATTTAGCCAGCTCCCTCCACCACCGTCAGTATCCTTCGACTGTCCATATTCCGTTATCCTCCGTTCAACTGTGAAAACAGGCGCTGTGATGCGAGAAAGCTAGCTGGCGTACTAGAATTGCCAATGTCGACTCCCTTTTCGCTAGCTGTCAAGCGATATATCTTCGTCGCTCAAACTTCGGCCCATACGGGCAATCTTCGACCTGTTTTGTTTTGTTCCATTTACTCTGTCATCTTAACATAGTTGCTTGGGAAAACGCCGTGTCTCGTGCCAATCATACCCGTCCTATATGTGGTTAATAAGGCTGGTCCGAGCCATAGGTCTGGTGTATAGAGCGGGACTACTTACCACCAGTCGGTATCACTATCTGTCTTCTTTAACACCGTGATAATTTCGCCCTTCTTGAAGCCAAGGTCGCCCGGCTGATCTGCCTCGAAAGTGAACAGCGCGACTGCCTCGTTCTTCTTTAATAAAGCCTGCTTGCTGGCGAAGTTGGGTTTCGGGGCCGCTGGTCTAGTGGGAGCTGAGGATTCGGCTGCGGCTGGTCTGTCACGATATACGTAGTCATCATCTACGCCCCTCGACCCCATGGTATTGGAACGGCTGATACCACCACCTGCCGGTCTGTCGTAGACATCGTCTTGCCACGTATTCGATCGCTGAGGTGCGTTCATGCCACCCTCGCCGTAGGCACTGCCCCTCTGGCCATTCCATACAACGTCGTCATGCCGGTCGTCATACACAGGCACATCGTTATACATTGTGTCTCCCACAGAGCCTTGCCGCGTGCCGTTAAAGATTCTCGAGTTTAACACGTTCAAAAGCGGCGCGGCTTGGGGAGGAGGTCGGACGGCGCCGGTCAGTAGCTGCTGGGCGGTCAGACGTTGACCGTATAGCTTCTCGTTTGCGTCTCTCCGCTCTACGATGGCGGATCCCTCCAGCGACACGCCGGCAAACAATCCCTTGGTCCTGCTGTAGCTGAAGATACCAGCAACACTCTTCAAGGACGCAGCACCGGCGGCCTCAGCATTTCGGCCGACAGGACCAGCTGCTATGGAGACATTTCCACCAAGGGTAATGGAACCTTGCTGTGAGAAGGTCTTCACGGCGCTAGAATCGTTGAGAATGAAAACGAAATCGGTCAGTTCGAAACCAATCTGGCCACCGAACCCTCCTCCAGCTGTGACAATGGCAGAAGGGGCGGACCAGCTACCGTCGGGGAGGCGAGCGACAACGAGACCGGAACCGAAACGCGCGGAGCCGAGGAAGCCGGCTTTAAGAACCGTAAGAATCGCAAGACCCTAGCGACAACAAGAGGTCAGCCGAATAACTCGTAGACATAGGAAATGGGCCACGATGAACTCGTACCACCGGGCCTTTTCCATTCCTTGGCGAATGGGCTTACCTTGGCATTGGCGAGAATGTGAGGGGGAATGATCTTGTCGGGACTGAAGGCTTGCCGCGGGTCGACGAAGGAAGTTAGGATCTTGCCGCACTTTTTGCACTCGGCTGTTCGCACGTAGCAGTGTTAGTACCAAATCAGAACGGCGCCACGCGGGGTGTTCCGTATAGCACGGCATAGCATAGCATGTAAGGAGAGCGGGAGCGGATAGAACGGAAGCACTTACACGCCATAGACGACGGGAGGGGGTTGTTGATACCCATGGTGACGGTAGGTCCAGTCGCTCGTTCACCGGAATGTCAGACGAGTCTTGTTATGAGTGCCCGCGCAAAGGAAGCTGAGAAACCGTCGCAGAAGATGGGAAAGGTCGTCGTTGGAAGCCAGTTGAGTTAGCGCGCGTACATGGACTGGGTACACTGCGACTCGCTATCTTCCTAGTGCTGTAAGTATCTATGACAAGCTGTTAGGCCGGCCGTTTAGCCCGAGAGGTGGGTATCGCGAGATGTATGCTAGGTGCTGTACTCCGTAGTGCCCTTGCGCAATGGTTCAATTGGTGGTAGGGATGCGGGTAGTAGCGTGGTGCAAGTCCAATGCGGAGACAGGAAGGTAGGTAAGCAGTTGACTTTTGGGAGGCAGCCAACGGCGATTTGGAATTAGGATTATGATATCGTATCCAATTTGTACATATAGGTATCAGGTAAAAGAATCAGTGATATTAGGTATAGGTGGTCTGTAGGTAGAGGTAGGAATGCCTGGCCATGAAGGTGCTGTTGCGACTACTAGATGCCAAACGGCTTGGGGGAGGAAGAAATACAGTTGATGCAGAATGTTGATGTGATGTCGGACGTCAAGCTGCTAACAACCTCGATATTATATAAGTAAACTGGACGCTTACTAAGTACGTCGAGTACCTAACAGAAGGAAACGATTTATTTATGTAGATGCCTGTAGTTATAAGTACATGCAGACAACACGAAGCCATAATGCAAGTCGGGCGGCAAAAGGTTGTCGTCAGCAGCGCCCGCTCTGCCACTACGGTATGCTGACCTTTAAGCCCGACTGCCCGGAGGCACCCGCGCACCTACCTACTGTAGGCACCTAGTCTAACTAACAGCTTCTAAGACTCCCGACCTGTTGCCCCACCTACACCATTAAACGTGGGGTAGGTTAAAAGTCGAGACAGCTGACACACTCGACACTCTACGTGTGGCGCAGTTTCATGGTCAAAGTCCACGAGCCACATGGCATGCGTCATCTATTGTCCTGTAGAGGCGCTGGCTCGGCTGGCAGCTGAATGCGGATGCCTCGACTCCTTTTCTCGATGCAACCAGCCAGCCTGCCAGCCCGCCAGTCAGCTAATCAAGCTACCAATCCAACCACCCGCTCGCCATCATCATCCACGGATCTCTTTCGACAAGAGAAACGGCGTATCACCATCCGCAAAACCCATCAGAAATAGTAGAAGTTTCAGTTTTGGGAAATTCCATTCCCCAAAGTCAACACATATACCCGTCCGCGCGTAGATCTCCGGCTCAACTTGCGATCGACAACAAGTCCCTATCCACATTGACCACGAGATTCTCCATCCCACCCAAATCATTAGAACGAAAGGAGAAAGCGACCTCAGCGCTGAACGACCCTATATTGAAACATTAAATTCTACATCCATCGTCCTCAATTCAAAATGTCAGAAGCGTATGAGCGGGAGCGCCAAAACAATGCACGGCTCGAGGAGCTCTCGGCAAAGGTATCCTCGCTGCGCGGCGTGACGGTAGACATATACGACAATGCGCGGGCGCAAGACGTCATCGATAACACGGTAAGCCTCTCTTGCAGATTCCCTTTACTCTCCTTACTCTCCTTTGCTTTAAAGAGAGGCCACTTACTCATCAACATGTTAGAACGACACATTCTCCTCCATGTCGACACAGCTCAAGGGCTCCGCGAGCCGCCTGGGCCGGATGGCCGCCGCCGGGAACAAGGTCGCCGTGCTCAAGCTTTCGGGGATCGTCATCGGCGCGTTCCTGGTGCTGTACTACCTCGTCAAATGGATCTTTTAAGTTGGGGACAGCGGAGCGCCGAAAGGAATCCCACTTCAACACGATACGAACGAAAGCATGAAGCAGTCTTTATCATTCACCTGCCGATACGGATAATGACGGTATCACACCCATAAAAATACTCCTATCATCGAGTCTCTCAATACTCGATATATTTCATCACCAAAAGGGGCGGATAGAGTGGCACTCGCAAACTGGCTATGCGTGTTACTGTCTACTAGAGTAGACAACGGGGATTGGAAAGTCTGTGCAGGAAGATCTAGACATCGCGCACGCACGCGCGAATACCCCTTCCTGTAGTCACCTAGAGTGGATGAGAGAAAATTCGGGAATACAAGTGGTTCGTCACTGAGGAGGCGCTGTCGGTATCGGGCGTCAATGCCATTCATCTTGAATAAAGCAGTGAGCGAGGCGTGGGGTAACGCCGGGTCGGTCAGAGTGGAAACGCGCAGCCGGCTCAATTAAGGGGTTTGGTTTATGGATACTTCAATGGAAGCAATATAGCAGCATAGCATAGGCGTTATGTTTGATCTTTTTGAGTTCATTTTCAATTGAATTCTATATGTACGCTACCATGCTTGCTTTATCAATCATCTCAAGCCGCCCCTGGTCACTTTCACATTTTGATCTCGTGAGGTTCGGTATATACTGAGAGATGGATGCACACCAACTACAATACACATCAACATCTTCACCATCAACGTTCTTTTGAGGAGCTAATGGGTTTTTGGGTATGAACCACTTATTCGAAAACTCCAGTTTTATGCTGCAAGCGGGATTGATGTTCGCAGTACATCATGAGCTCGGGAGTGGAAAAACTGTTGACATACTACTGCCAAACATTGGAGAAAAGATCATCATTTCCAAACCCGCCGGCGGCTTTCCGGCCGTGCCGTTGTTTGTGTTGCTCCCGGTGCTGCTTGTCCAGCCACCAAACTCCTCATCGGCCGCTACTGTAGGTGTAGCCGCGAACCCGCCCGAGGCGCCGGGTACTATGCTCTGGTTGGCGAACGAACCACCGGCACTACTGCCCCACGCACCGAAGTCATCATTGGCACTAGATACCGGGGGTCTAGAGATCGCCGGGCTCTTCAAGCCCGCTGAGGGGGCTGGTTCGGGGTTACCCCATGCATTACCCCACACATCTGCATCGGACGTGGTAATGGAAGCCGAGGGAGCGGCAGGCTTGGTTTGGGCTGCTGAGAGGTTGAAAACGGAATTAGAAGTTGAGGTGGATGCCGGGGTGGGCTTGGGCACTGGTTGTGCACCGACAGCCGGTTGAGTAGGGCTCGACCAATCAAAAATGTCTCCTAGACCCGAGGATGAGGACTGGGCAGGTTTGGCCGATATACTAGGGGAGCTGAAGGCACCAAAAGCATCTGTAGAGATTATAGATGGCTTGTTTTGATGTTGCGTTGTGGACTGGGTAGGCTTAGTATCGAAGAAGCTACCACCGCCAAGACTAGAAAAGGCAGAATTGGCAGGCTGGGGAGTAGAGCGATTGCTTGACATACTAGTCAAACCAGCAAAAGCGTCTCTTTGTGGGCTCTTTTGTGGCGCCGCATTCCCAAAGTTCAAGCTAGCAAAAGCACCGTTGAGCCCCCCGCTTGTGGAAGCTTGGTGCTGGTGTCCAGCCGTGGGAGATTGCAGGAAACCAAACCCACCAAATGACCCAGTAGAAGCGTGTCCTTGTTGCTGAGCCGGTGGCTGGGGTCGCGGTGCAGAAGCGTAGAGTGAAAGAATGGATTGCTTCAGATCCGGCCTGGATTGACCTCCCATACTACTTGTACCTGTCGTGCTTGCCGGCCTAGGTGGAGCCACAGCCGCCTCTCCCAGAAAATCAAGACCAAGTAACGAGTCTTTGGGATTCGCAGCCTTAGGAGGAGCAGGCGCGGCCTTGGGTGGCACGCGCTGCTGAGAAGGAGGGACGGCAGTGCTAGCTCTTGGAGGGATGTCGCTGTCCCCGATAAGATCTCCTTGGGATTGTGCCCTAGGGCTCGTGGTTCCAGCAGCCGGTTGGCTTCGCAGCGAAACTTTCCGTTCAATGGTTTGTTTCTCCTTGACGAGGCTTAGAGGAACCTCATCGTCGTTCTCGACATCGAGGTCGGCGGGATTAGGCGTGGGGCCATCCATGGCCCACCGCTTGAGCTCATACTTGGTTCTTATAAAATTCTCGATTTTCGCTTCGGAAGGCACATGACCAGGCGCCAACTTGGACTCCCAATACTTGTTGGCGCGCGCATTCCCCCAGCTAAGAATGCTTTGCAGCTGCTCATCCGTCCATGAATCTAGGTCGACCGACTTGACGCGGGAGATGTGTGTGCCCATGCCCCGATGGATACCGGAACAACGAATGCAGATGAATATGCCAAGGTTCCAGCTGGCCCATCGAGGATCTGCGACGAACGCACGGGTTAGCGAAAGTCCAGTCTTGGGAACAGGTGTCGATGGGCGGCAATCAGGCGGGCTACTCACGCTTGTTGCGCTTGCAGTCGGCGCATACTTTGTTAGGCTCTAATTTCAAAAGACTCTTGATGGTTTGCTGATTCTGGGCTGCCCTTTCAGCAGCAGGGTTAGGCGGCCGCCGAGACATAGTCCAAGGCCAGCGGAAGTATTGGGGCGACGGCTCTAATGGGTGACGAGGATATAGATATGCGATGGGTCGAGCAGAGGTCGAGAAAGGGGGAAAGGGTTGGCTCGACCGGATGGCGATGGGTAGCGGTATGAACAGTGGGGTGGTGTGGCCAATATGGAATTCCAGCGACGGCACACGCACAGAGATGATGTCTTTGGAAGGCTGACCAGATAAGGTGGATAGCAATTTGGCGCCAGTCAGTCAAAGGCGCCAGACGCCAGGGCCCCAACCCGCCTTGGCTGTGATTGGATGGGCTAGATAAGTGCCTAGGTACCTAGGTACCTACCTACCTTAGTGGGCAGGCACATTGAGGTACGGAGATAGCAGCCTTGCCCCATTCCACCACCTTCTAGGTACCTGCATACTGCCTTCCTACACAACATACATATTTGCTAGGTACAATATGTGTAGATGCATTTAAGTACATCATGTGTATTGCTCTTTTCATCTCACTAAAACACCACCTGCAGACCTAAATCCTTAAGTCGCGAGAAGAGTAATGTGTAGACTGGCTCACTACCTATTCAGGAGTTCAATGATCGTCTGTACATGGGTATGTAGGTACTTTATCAACCTGCATGCGCCTAACTTCAAACACTCGTGGGTTCAAGCTTACTCCTAGTCGAATGAGAACTTTATTATAACCTCAAATCCCCTCCGTCTTCATATGTGTTTCTCTTTCGTCAACTTAGAAGCGGCATATGCATCAAGTGCATGCAGGGTTGGTTGAGCCTTCTTTTCCTTCCCGCTTTGGGCACTTCAAGTTGAGCACCTACCTCGTAGGTAGGTAGGTACAGTACCTCTCTCCTACATGGCCGCATCGGTGGGAGGTGGTACTCTCCAAATAGTGGGTGTTGGTCCCTCTCGCTCTCATCCTACACCACTTCAAACACTGCCCACATGCTCTGCTTGGATTCACCTCAACACGGTAGAAGAGGAGGTGGATAAGAAAGAAGGAACTTTGTTGTCAATCTCCCTACTACGACGTGTGGCTCGTTTACCATCGTGTCTAGTAGCTAGTCACCTAGTTGCTAGGAGCTAGGTACAAAGACCAGAGACGAGAGCCGGCACAGATACAGCCAACCCTGTCTTAGGTTGGTCGTCATTACACAACCAGTTCACACGCCGAGTATTCTCTCTACAAGTTCCACAACATCTCCGACTCGTCAGATCCAGCAGGAATATGCAACGATGCTGTCGGGTGACGAATTACGAGGCCTCTGGAAAACGCCTGCGTACAGTGCCACCCGCTGCTCGCCCACATCATGACGATGACTGCCATCCTCTGACGATACAGAATGTTCTAAATGAACTAACAAACCAACTGTGATCGGCAAGCATCACCGACACTTCTCTTTCGGGCCGTCACGTGCCGAAGAGGCAACGTAACAGGCAAGGGAAGACGAGCTTGCTCAACCTAGCACCGCTCAGCATGGATGCCACGCCACCACGATGCCTTCACCTAAGTGGCTAATGACCCCTATGTTCGGCCCGTCGACCTGCAGCAGTCCGCCCTAAATAACTTCTTTAGTCTTAGCATGTCGGTCGTGACGGATGATACTTTCGTTGTCCCGCTTCCGGTCCCGCTGACCTCTTAGATCTTGCTTCGTATGCAAGATGAGATCCCGAAGCCAACCCTCTCACGAGGCACACCCTCTGCACCACCAACTACCGAGTTCACTGCACTTGTCGGAGTTTTTATGACGCTGTGTTCATGCAAGGGTTACTGGGAAAGCCTTGGGCATCTACGCTATTCGGCCGAGAGATGAAGGCAGGTAAATTGAAGATACGAGATGAGTAGGCAGGTGGTAAAATCACGTTGACCGGTCTATTGACACCTAACGTGGAACAAACAGTTTTCCACTCACCGACCGAGTCCCTCTGGCATATTTGGCAAGATTATCGTCGAGGCCCCTATGGGTGATGATGCTGACTAGTCATCTTCATGTAGCCTAATGCCCGCTAAATCTCTCGCAGTACAAGCACCCATATCTCGTCGAGCCGCGGGGCAATGTTCCCTGCATGAGCACGATGTTGGGCAGCACGCTTGCCTTCTGTTGTGGGTTGACATGCTGTATCTCGTGTGCTCAACACGTCTTGGCTACAGGAAATGAAGGCGCTGCGACTCAAGCAAGCCATGCTCAGGACTCACTTTCACTATTTTCTAACTTTACGTTCTCGTCGTGCGATTGGTTTGGGACTAGGAACTAAGATAACGCCATGATCTCATCATGAAATTACCACACCAGGCGGTCTATTTTATTCTTACATGCTTCTAGTCCGATACTGTGGTACGGGTTGTGGAATACTCATCATCTACCAGGATCCTCACTGTGTTCATAAACCCACCGGCGAACGGACCCCCTCGTTTTGTGTTGCGTGATACGGCTAATCCTTGGGTGACTGATGACTACATGCGGGCCGACCCAGAGCCACGGTATCAACGCATTCCGAGAAGTTAGCTCACGAACTATACCTATTTCACTTCCCAGATACGCCACAAGACGGGGCATTGATTAGTTTGATGGCTCGTGTATGCGTGTTGCAACGCTGCAGCTGATCCACCAGCGAGAGAATGAACCAGCGTCTACTCCCTTTTTTCTGTTCGTTAACAGCGATAGGAGCAATGACTCGTACGTCTAAGTCATACAAATACTAGTTACGGCTGACAAGTCTGCTATCGCTGCATAGGGCTTTGACCGACCAGGATTCAAACCACTTTGGACTTGAGTATTGATTACCGTCGGGGAATTGAAAGGTACTCGGCGCCTACTGCAGACGATACCTACAACACACTCAGCTCTACCATGTCTCCCACCTAAAGAGGGAGGGCAAACAGTCGTGACTAGACGTCACCATCATCTTATCTAAATTATCTTGTGTATGTGTTCGAAACACAAGTTTCTGTGTGCGGGAACCTGTAGGTAAACGGCCCGGTTCACCCAAGACGTTTGGTCAATGCGAACCACTTCCGACATAGGTGCGAACCTTTCAAGTTAGCTGACTGATCGTTATCCATTATTGCCTCTTTCCTAACGACCCACATACCTACCTAAGCACCTTGGTGCGTTCTGCCGCAGTTAGGTCGGTAGCCGGTCACCACTAACAAATGGCTACTACGGAAACATTGAGCGAGTCACTATGCTCTTCGTATATGCCAAGGCTTCAGTATTTCATTGATTATACAATTTTACTAGGCCAGCCGTCCGAGACTCAACCCACTCAGCAATAACGGAGTTGGTGCACGCCTATTATTGGCGCATTCAGCCAATATACGTTGCCATATTGACTCTTCCCAATGTCGGAATCACGCTGGTGATCACATGGTCCACCTTGGGACGAAGACCTTGCAGTTTTATTCCTTGTTTGTGCTCAGCTTAGAGTTGGGCCTCAAGGTCAAGTTTCGACTTAATCAAGACGTCACAGCTTTCTATTCCCATTGGGCAACTTTGGCAAGCCATATATGTTGTTGGACCTTTTTGGGGCTGGGCCCTGCAAATTGGGAACCAGATATGCTAGGACAAGCTTTGCCTGGTATAGCCTGGTCTTGAAAATCATCTGCGGTAGCCAAGGGCCTTGCCCCCAGGCTAATGCAATACTCCCTTTATCCCTGCTAAACCACATTACCTAGTAAAGGAAAAAGCAATTCTTCGGATTACGAAAACAACTCAAGATGCTCGGCATTTTTCACGACATGTAAACTAAAGCAGACCATCCAGTATTCAGTAATGGAAAACCGAAAGGGGGCAGACGAGCCTCACATGCCGCGACTAACGCATGGTTCTTCCTTGCTCTCAGCACCCTCGCGCACGATATCGGCCGCGCCTTTCAGCATCAGACATTATAGGGCCTGCGTACTGGTATGATATTAATAATAACTCGGGGAATTTTCTTTTGTTCCGATTTTACTACCTACTTGTACCGGTCGTCGTGTCACAGTCTGGCGGCGCAGCCAATTCCATCCCATTGGGTCGTAACGGCTTTTCGAAGAATGGCAGCGCCTTCTCGCCTGAGTCCCAAGTCATGTACCACAGCTCATCCGTTCACATTGAGTGCATGGTTGGGTACGGACTAGGTTTCTCGTTACGGAAGCTCTCCGGTACGACAGCTGTACATGACGCTAATCAGCGGGATGCCGCGTTTTGATACGACAGACACCTCGTGCGAAGCTATCAGGAAAGTGTTTTGGCAGCTTTCCACGCCACCCATCCACCACACTCACCCGATATGCACCCCCCTGGCGAGTGTTACGAAGCCCAACAAGACATGCAGTTTGACAGCAGCACGCAGTCATGCGTGTTTGGCAGAAGGTGAGACATACATACAGCAACAGCAACCAACGGCATCGTCAAAGACGCGGCACGCGCCTCCTCTATTCGTATACCATTGGGATTTACATGACAAGATTTCGTTTACAATCTCCCCCCATTCTTTTTCTGCATTGTCCCAAATCATCGACATGGATGCGCAAGCGTACCCACCCCGACTAACTACCTTCGTTGTCTCTCTTCTTGCTTCTGCACCCCAATTGTTCGGCACGAGTGGGCCAGCATACGTCTAGCAACTCTTGCATGCCACCCTATACCACAATGGAGGGAAGCCTTGATGTCACATACTACAAATGAAGTATTTGTCTAACTATCTGGTTTCGCGCTTCCGCTTCTGGCCATGCTAAGTGAAAAAACCATGGGACCCACCGTTCCAGTGTAGCTAGGTGCATAGGGAGGAAAATTGAGAAGCACATACTAAGTAGTCTCAGCCTGTCAAGAAAAAGCAAATACCGGGACGGGATCGCCTTTACTTACTACACCTGCTGGAGACGACTAACGCAGGTGACCATCTCGCTGTGGTTCACCTCATCTCTCTCATATAGCTAGCTACCATGATAGAAAAACCTAGGCATTCTCTTTTCCTTTCTGATCAGCTTGATTGTTTCCCCCTTCCCACATGTGTTGCTTTGCCCAGCTCGACCTTGCATCACTCTATGCTTTTTCACACCCCTTTGACCACTCCCTCCTATCACTAGCAGCCGTATACACCCATCCATAATGCATGATGCCGTCGAATCTGCCGAATAATTTCCTTCCCATATCCGTGCTGCATCACCGTTGTGCAAACAGTCTTTTAGGGCGCCTCTAGCTAATCCTTAGCTGCCACATCACTGTCGTTCTCTATCCCTCGCGTCCTCTCCGTCCGATATCACTCAGGTACTATCGGAACACCAAGGCGGGACTTGCTATTAGTTGGCGGAAGAGACATGAGACGTGGGCCAGCCGCAAAAGGGATAAGACGTGGTGAATAGACACCTTATATAAACGCTTCGCCCGACACCTCGGTTTGATATTTGCTCCTAGTCGCCTTCAGTCAAGAGCACAGTTCCAGTCAAAATCCTTTATCAATTTGTCCAACCCCCCTACAAACCTTCATATCTATATTTTACTTGCGTGCTCAATTCATCAGTCTTTTCATCCAACCTCAGGCCGAGTCAGGAAGTTCAAAGGCAACCACACATCAGACCTAGTTAAACTCGTAGCTGATTAGCATCTCTTTGACGCCCAAAGGGTGAGATTGGACACTATGCCATCCAGTTCCCGCCGTTCTCAGCAGCAAACCTCTGTGTGGCAAGACAGGCTCGAAGGTTGGGCGCAATCATAAATCTAATACTTATGAGAACGAAAATTACTGATAACGTCGGCTAGAGATGTGCCGGGATTATCAGATCCAACCGCCTGACTATCAACTCGTGTCAGACCGACGAGGCAAGTCTCTTACAGTCATCATCCCCGCCCCGTCTGCGGCAATACCGATCTCTTGTAGCTGTTAACACGTGTTCTTGTCTCTCTTAGGTGGCCGTACGGCCTGGTCCAGTGTTGTCGTAGTATATGGCCAGCGTATCGAGGCGCGTTACTGGTACGATGGAAATAACCTCAACAATGCCAGAGAGGACGCCGCAGAAGCCGCACTTCACTGGCTGACCAATAATTCGGGGCTCAGCAGCGGATGGTGAGCAAGTGGAACCACCAATCGAGTTCCTTAGGATCAACGACCATAACTTCGCCCACGTCTGTGTTGTCGCGATGGAACAAGGTCACCTCTTTTTCATGACCATATACTTTTTGGATTCAAAATCCTTTTTTTTCTTTTTCTTTGTTTGACCCCCACCTGTCCCGTATGATAACTATTGGAGTTTCGGAAAGGATCTAGCAGCCCCACGGCCAACGAGGAAAAGGGTAGAAAAGCGGCATTCCGTTACAACCTCATCATACAGCCGGCGCACTATAATTTTTGGTCTTCTACTGTACAATCACCGGTCTCGACTGCGCATCTTGCTTACGAAGAATTTCAATCGAATCTACTGGCGTACCACGGGTTCCTATAGGAAATTGCTGGACTTTCTTTATCACTTCTTTTCATTTCCTAGACTCGACACTTCATGACTCATGAGAAGGGGCATCGTTATGTTTCGGCGGGACTGAATTGGGTTCGTCATTGAGCTGGTCAACGTAACGTAACGAAGGTGTTAATAAATCGAGAAAATTCTGGTTTCGATTCGGCATTTTGGAAAGGAGTTCAAAGAAGAGCGAAGCTTTCTCTTGTCTTTTCATCTCAAGTGTGTCCCTTTCATACCATATGTGGGCTATCACCAGGAAGGACGAGTTTGAGTCAGAATGTCATTTCTCTTACATTCGGGTTTATCTCCCTCAACACAGCTCACCCCTACCAGACGACTGGGATAAGGGCTCAAGGAGGGATGAGCACGACGAGATGAGTAATCATGTCGTGGAGATAGTTGATTATGGGCAGCCACTTTCCGGCTAGCCGGACAACACGAAGCCTAAGAAACGTTAGTGGGAAAGTATGGGCGGGACAAAAGCAATACGACTTATCGAGGGCTACGAAACGGTCTGGATAGAATGAGAAAAGTAAACATTTATTATTTGAATATGGTCTGCGATGCCGGATTGCTGAGTAATTATGAATTGCTTGCTTTTTTTCAGGTAACTATTGTGTATGGAAAGCCCACACTAGTTTCGTACTAGACAAGAGACTTGAGGCCTTGATAGGCTCATCTGGACACTCTGACGTATACAATTTACACACCACACACGCGAACAGGTACAAGTGGTATCAACTCATTCATAACAGTTCGTCGATCAATATCTTGGTGGATTACCGGGAGATATTCCCTAATCTACAACACGATTACTATGCTCTTCTGTGATTCGCATTATTATCGACCACATATCAGGGGTAGTGGCGATGCTGGGAATTCGATCGGGGTTATCGATATTATCAACGAGAGATGCGATTGGGGCCGAAGCGCAGACCGCCTGGGCACCATCGCAGTGCTACTCGATCAAGCTGAGCCAATTGGCCCACCATACTTTAGCGTCTATAGCCGTAATAGGTCGATGGGTAAGGCTAGGAAATTTCGGCATGCTTAAGACTGGGGGGGGAGAAAAGATCTGAGTCTAATCCCAGGTCGGCTGGACTCCGTCGGTCTGTGTGGGGGGAGGAGTCAATTAGTTTAGGCTTGTGTAGATATGCCAGTATGTATAAGATAGTGTTAACCGCGACGTGCGGCGTTTGGTTTACAGCCTCATAGAGCAACCTTAGGTGGTAGGTGTGTGTGGTAAGCCGAGGAGCGCGTGGAGTGAGAAGCTTGCCGTTGAGCAATCTGATTTGCCAATATAGGCGTATCGTTTCCGCTGCATATTGTAGTCCTGTGACCAGCATCTCCAACAGTATACCTAGCGATAAAGAGAGGTGGAATGCAAGGGTTACATGATATGACATTACATGGCAGTAGTAAAATTCCATGCAAGGAATAGGGACTTGTGGCGTTGTAGCATCGTGGTGACACCAAGCAGGGACTGGAGTATACTGGGTAGAGCGTGGCGGTGTGTGGGCGCACGTGCAACACACGATGGCGCATGGCTTGCGTGGCGTCGAGAAAGATGAACAAGAACAGGAATTCGGAGAAGAAGAAGCAGAAGATGCAGTAGCAAGCCGAGACTAGTATTAGTTAACCGCCTCGAGCTACTTACAGACAAGCAAGCAAATAAATGAGGCGGTCAACACATTCAATAGTACGATGTAATAGAGTCCGGCGCGAGCAACAATATGCAGACACATGAATCTGTGTTTTACTATACCCAATGGTAACTAATAGATTAGCGAAAAGTCGAAGGCGATTTTTTCTTCAAACACCGAGTTCAATGAGAAGTATGCAGTGTATCACAGGACCGTAGGTATCGTGCGTCCCGTCTACCATAAGATATCCAGGCTGGTTTAGTTACTAATATAGGACTAGATAAACGAAGGCGGAAAAGGCATCTTCCAAATGGCACCTTGAAGGAGCCCAATCCGAAGCCACCCCCATTTTATGTCCCGGAGGGAGTTGATATCTGGTCCCTTACATGCCCTCTAAGTGGTGTGATTAGGTGAGTGGAGCCGAGAATACCACCTCGGCGTCTGTCTCCTCAGTGGTTGGCCCAAAGCACGAAATAGATACCTATACTGGAGCAAGAGCGCCACAAAGAAAAATCTCAAGCCGACAAAAAATAAAATTCTCATGTGGGTGAGTATAAATAGTGTCGTGACGCGGGGGACTCGATGTAACGCCTTACAGTACGGCATTGGTTACACTAATACATCACATGATCCCCGATGAGATCGCAGAAGTTTGGTATAGAACAGTACATGCATGCATGTATGGCCCATGATAAGACAGACAGACAGCACAACACAGGTGAAGGTGATTAGGACATCTTCCCACGCGTTGGCGCATGATCGCTCGTCTTGATACTGCAGCTGCCGGAACCCCCGGGGTGTGTCAGCTCCTTTTAAACCCAAACCATGGAACACATACTTGAGTATGCCGGCGGGGGAGATATCTGGGTTCAGCTCCTTACGAAATGCCGAGATCAAGAGCAGTCGCCGTTCTGATTTTCTTTGTGGCAAATGCGAATAGCTTATGGTGTTGGCGCATTTATGCGCGTGTGTGTGTATGTCTGCGTGGGTGGGCGTATGGCATTGGTCTAGATATCGTGATGTGATTTTAGTTGTAATGGAAAATGGAAAAAGCAAAATTAAAAATCGAAAACTAGACTCAAAATCTTGAAGCCGGGATGAAGCATGAAGTCGCCGGACAGGGATGAGAGCGTTAAAGGATGGCAGCTGCAGAGTGGCTAGTGCACAATTTGTGGCCGAATTAGCGCAGATCATTATAGGAAGGTGGCTGATAACGTTGGAGCTTAGCGAGTTGTGGCTGGACTCTGGACTACCTAAGTACTAGTGACCTGGGTTCTAATTTCAAGAGGCGGCTTTCAGCCACAAACTCTTTCCGCCGGCCACGGAGCCAGATAGCAGGCGCACCATCAAGCCACAACGAAGACCCCTGCTATCGGAACAACTTACAACGGCCTACCCAGCTGACATATCTAAAATTTATTGAAGAGACGGACGGTTGTCGTCGAGCAAATCACGAACCACGAACCCACGACGACGACGACCATTGCTCTAGCCGATCAATTGGGGCGACTGAGAAGCTGAAGGATTGGTATTGGTGGGAGGACGGGATCTCATTACGCCAAATGAGAATATGGCGTCAAAATTAAATCCCTGGAGGACGTTACGGAGTCTCGCCGTCCGGACGCGACCGACACAGCCCTGTCGCCATGCTCAGATGAACATAAGAGCCGCCTTACCTATAGGGAGGAGGGGCTTCGTCGACGACACATCAATACACACACCGTCAAATGACGCTGATCTCCCACCGCCCTCGTTAGAAGCGAAACGCCAGCCTTACCAAGTCGAGCCGTTCGCCGACAATTTCCTTAACGCCGAGGCTCTTGCGGCCCTCGAGATGGCTGCTGCCGGCGAAGATGCTCTATCTCTTGCCGCAGAGGGCCTCAAGTTCGGCATGCCGACGCCGCCTGCGAAGCACGAACAACTGCAGGACCGCCATCATCCTGTTATTCGCCAGATCACGCGCATGCTGATGCGGGACGGCGAATTAAGCAAGGCGCAAAAGGTGCGCATATAATCCTCTTTTGCCCTCTACAAGACGCTCTGTCATTGCCCCTCGCTCATCATGGAGCCAAGTAAAGTGATTGGAAACGCCTACTTGAAGTGATAAGAGCGCTGGGGAGCAAATGAAATAAGGCCTATAACTAATATGGTGTCCCACAGCACGTCTCTCTAATCCTCAACTACCTCCGCACCAGCCCGCCGCCCAAGGTCTCGCCCTTGCGGCCTCTGCTCCCCGGCTCGCCACCGCCGGACCAGCTCCCGCTCAACCCGCTCCTCTACCTCACACTCGCCATCGACTCGGTGGCGCCGATAGTGCGGATCCGCAGTCTAAAGGGGATGGCAAGCGGCGGCAACTCGCTCGACATCCCGGAGCCCATCGACGCGCGCGCCCGCCGCCGCATGGCCATCATGTGGATCCTCGACGTCGTCAACAAGAAGCGCTCCACCGGCTCCGGGCGCAAGCAGTTCGCGGCGCGCTTCGGCGCCGAGATCGTCGCTCTCATCGAGGGGCGCTCGAGCGTGTGGGACAGGCGCCAGCTCGTGCACAAGATGGGCACTGCGGCCCGTGCTAATCTGTCGCATCCTAACCTCGCCGGCAAGAAGAGGTTCAATAGGCCTTAGCTTAGGACAGGCTTGGATATGGAATGGGATGGGATGGGGAGCGAATGCTGAGTTAAGCATTCGTATGGCATGGCTTGTCCTTACTTTAACGGCACGAAATGACTTGACGAAGGGGAGTAAAGCAAGTATCGAACGGTCGAGGACGCGCTGTGGTGACGAAACGCACCCTACCGGGCTGCGCGGATCGAGATTTATGTCGTCGGTCCTGCATTTATATGCCAGGACAGGATGGGATAGGGGTGTCTTGAATGCCCTACATACTTGCCTATCTATATGTACTTACCTACCTAACGCATTGTATAAAGATGTACATTTTGCCCCGTATTACTTCCACTCTCTCCTCCCCTCGAGACTAAGGCATGAGGGATGGATTCGATATTGACCGTTTGTCCGAGAATGCTCTCCTGACTGGTGCTGAAATTCCTTGCGCTTGAGTCGCTTCTGGTACCAATCACAAGACGTCGTGCTTCGAGAGATAGGTGAAATCAATCAACATGTCCCGATGAATCAAGATGAATTATAATAAATCAAGCCAGCTACAGACTTTGTGAACGACATAGTAATACTCTTCAGCGGCAAAGATATTTGTTCTTAAATCCTGCCCGTTGCGTTATGTATGTGTATTAATCGTGATTCATTCATTTCTATCATTCTACCTACCTATTTATCGTTTTGTTTATCCGTTCACCGCAACCTAAGTGCCACGCCAAATCCTCAAAACCAGTAAACGGAAAAAGGAAGGCATGGAAGAATTCATGGCATTACGGAAATATCAGGATCCTGTCAGTGAGTTACTGAATTTGCTCATTGGGTGCAAACACCACTTCCCGCCGTCATGTCGAGGGATCGGCGTAAGGATCGAAGCCGACCTTCCTCTGGGCCTCGGCGCTTGCGGCCATGCGCTCCTTGCCATGCAGGCCGCTGCTCGACACGGACTCGTCGAGGTAGAACTTGAGCACGTGGTCTGGGATGGCGAGGTGCGTCGTCTGCTCGAATTCCTGCAGGCTCGTGAGGCGGAGGAGCATTTCTAGGAGCGAGAGGGAGGTCTTGATTGCGCCAAAAGGGGAGCGCTCGATTAGTTTTGTGGGGGAGAGGGAGTCTGTGAATTTTGTCGGATTTACGGCGCGCTGGGAGGACGGGGTGGAATTTCGGCTGTGGCGATCAGGATGGGGAGAGCGGGAGGGTGTGGTGGTGGTAAGTTGGTGTTGTTGGTAATCACTTGATGATGAGGGCCGGGGAGAGGTTGAAGCGATGTTCATTCGGTTCAGCTGCGTGATCAGATTGGGGTCGACGGATGGACGAGCTGTATGTCTTGGCCGACAGATTGGTACGCTCTCGTCGTCTGGCGTCGACCCCTTTTCGTGGCTTGTTAACTCTGAGTCTGAATCTGAATCCGGGCTATTGTTGTTATCATCATCGACATCAAAGACCTCCAGGGCTATCCACTCCGGGTCCAGGTCCTGCGGTATGCTCCAGTCTTTATGTCTCGTCTCAGATTGAGTGGCCTTGTGTGGTGAGTGCCCGCTCGTTAATCCCATTTCTTGTCGAAGTTGAGAATCTATGCATTCCTGTGAATCCCCTTCTAACGACAGGGTGTCGGATACTACGCTATGATCTGAATCCTTAATAGTGAGCATGGGATTACCCAACCCCTGGACTACCGGTATCGCCTCGACGTCTCTCTTGAGTAGCAGTACAGGGCTATTGGAAGCATCATCGTCACTGTTGATATTGAGTATCTTCCCAACATCGGTGTAGAACATTTTAGAGATCTGATGGATGGGAATGAGCTCGCGAATACCGGCTAAAGACAAGCCGTCATAGACGGTTGGCTGGGACTCTTTGTCTTCAAATGTATGCAGCCGCCCATCATCTAAATCTTCTACAACTTGGAGTTGATATGAATAATGCACATGAGGGCCACTGCCTACTGCTCCGTTTGACAGGTCATTCAGAGATACCCGAAGTAGTCGTACTCGCGCCTTGTGCATAACCTCTTGCCACATCGGTTTTCTCTGCCCTTCTTCGACGCCATAAGGTTCTTGCATTCCATCGGCCGAAGCATGGCCCCGGAATAGCATGTATAGCGAGAGGATGAAGTCGGGTCCTATTTGCATGGGCTGACTGGGATCCAGTATGAACTGCGTATCGCCCACATTCACCAGCATGCTCGCTTGTAATAGACGCGAGGGCGAGAAAGAGGATGGTGGCGCCTGGATGCCACCAATGGCAGAAACCCATAGGTTGATCAGAGGGATCGCATCGTCGATGTTGGTGATCAGATCTTTGATGTCCCCTATGATTCCGGCGAGCTGGGCTTGGCGGCGAGCGACTGCTGCCTTGGAATCGCGGGCTCCGGCTAGTGGCGAGGACTGCGCGGATGTGGCATGTTTCAACCGTTCTCCAAGGGCATCAATATCCTCACGCAGCCCTCGGGCAGTCCGCACTACAGTCTCAAGGGCGGAATCTCCTCTCGTATAGCGGAGCTCGATGGATTCCAGGATTGGAGACACCAACTTTACCATAAGGTTTGTGTTAGTACATACCTCACAGGCCCAGCCGGATAAGATGTGACTCACCTCGATCTTTCGAGTGAGACGCCTCTGCAGCTGGCTGAGCTCGGCTCGTAAAGGGTCATAATCGATGGTCTACGAGCGGCGTGAGCTACTGTTGGCATCGCTACATTTGACAACACAGGTGGACTGGCTTACCTTGAGTAACTGAGCACCCTGCTTGATAACGTAGGTCGAGGTTAAGGCAATGCATGACCTAACAGCGTAGCTGGTAGCATGGTAGGACAGTTTAGCGAGGAACGCATCCATAGCAACAGCAATGGCTCAGTCGCTTCTGCCCCAGACAAGAAGCTCTGCAGGCGTGGATGTTGTAGATGCATCGAAATCAACGATGTTTGGCGTCGGGTCACAAAAATGAAGGTTAACACTGCAGAAAAGAGGGTCTTTCTGGATAATTTTCGATAAAATAATTTCTTAACCTAGCTCATAAACGTTGTTTGAATGGTCGTGACCCTCTGGCGGTTTACACGAACCTCCCTTGGGTTGGATGTTACATGTACATTGGCCATTGGGCTGGCTACAAGTGCCTGTATCCCACATTAGGCACCTGGGCCACTGCATTAAAGTGCCTTACAGAGGACCTACCTAGGTAGGTACCTAAAATGGGCATCAGTTCCCTGTCGGCAGCGTAAGGTTTGTCTGTGCTTTTAGGTGGCTTTTAGTGGGTTTCAATAAGTCGTTATTGGATTTGGTGACTTACCACGTCTTCAATAAAAGTAACTTTTCTCTGCGCCTGCATTCTGGGTTGAGCATACTCTGCGATTTTTATTTTTATTTTTATTTTTATTTATTTTTTATCTTTTACCTCGCTTGCTCTTGTAGATACATGTAGGTTGAGAAGTACCTGCCCAAGTGTTGTTAGAGCCAGCTGTATCGTCATTGGTGGGGTCAATCAAGTAGGTACCTCCAAGCATATATTCACACCACTAGGTACAGTACAAGCCTGCACAATACCAAATCATACTATGTTCAGTTTCTGTGCCCAATAAAATTAGGCAACATTTTCCCTCTCTTTTTAGTAAGATTGAATTGTTCTATAATAATAGTAGAAGAGGTGCATTTCTTGTATTTCAAGCTGGCAAAGAAATATATACTCACTTTAATATAGGTATCGCGTTAAGTACCTACCTCCCCGATAGTAAAGGGCCCCGATAAAATCTACTACCCCGCTACTGTGCCCCCACCAAGTGCGAGAGAGCCACAGAGCGAAACGTCTACCTCGATCAAGTTTCAACGCCGCGACAACTTTCTCGACGAGCTGCTGCTTACTTCGGTTTGACTCGCTCCATATCTATCCCTGAACCCGTTTTGTGCGCCCAAGAGAAACTAGACATTATACGCACGCGACCTCATCAAAACTCGTCACTGTTCCAACAACCTTGGGTAGGCATTTACCTTTTTCACTTTCTTTTGCTTTTCCGTGTCTATCTGTACTACTCGCTCAACCCATTAGCCCATTCAACTCTTCTTCTACCTGCAAAAGCCAGAGTATAGGGGGCTCACACTGCTCTCCGGTGTCCTTCTGTGCATCTGTCAAGTTCCCAGCTGACTGACCAAATTTCTGCCCAGGGCTAGGCAAGCCAACGAACCGCCACCATGTCGGATCTCAACTCGTGGGAAGACGACCCCGCTGCTCAGGATGACAACCTGTCGCGCCAGACGCAGCAGATGAACCTCAACAACAACAACCCTGCGACCGCCCAGACGTTCCGACCGGGCGCCGCCTCCTTCCAGCCCACTGCGCACTCTTTCCAGCCGGGCCAGCAATCCTATGGCGGTTACAACCAGTACCAGCAGGCACAGTATTACGGTCAGAACTATTACCCTCAATACGGCCAGCAAGGCGGATACAACCAGCAATATGGCCAGGGCTACGGCAACATCTATGGTCAACAAGGCGGCTACAACCAAGGTTACGGTGAGGCGCAACCCCAATTTCTGTCTCAGTCTTGCTACACAGCAATGCGTCTCGGCTAACTCTTGATAAGGCCAACAACATTACCAGCAGCAACCTCAAGAGGCCCAAGCGCCTCAGCAGGCCGCTCAACAAGCCCCTCCTACCATCGCTAAGCGTCCCGACCAAGCGACCGCCGCTTCTTCGGACCTAAATAAGCCCATCGCTACCAAGGAGGGTGGAACCAAGGTTCTGAGCATAGGGGGCGATGCGGCCAAACCGAAAGTCGCCAAGGTTCTTTCAATTGGTGTGCCAGCAGCACCCAAGGATGAAGCCAAGGAATCCAAAGACGAGCCCAAGGCGTCGGGTGAGGACGCTGCCGCTGAAAAGAACGCCGCCGCTGACGCCGGCGCGAAAGCAACCGCTTCCAAGGCCATTGAGAAGACTGGCGAGTCTACCAAAACGTCTAAGACTGCTAGCGGGAAGACATCGCCTACACCGTCATCCGGCCGATCAAGCCCGTCCAGAGGCGCAAAAGGCCCCACTCGTGACGCCGATGCTGTTGTTCAGGAACAGGCCGCTGATGTCGACGAGGAAACGCTAAAGGAAATCTACGGCAAAGAACACGTGAATGTCATCTTCCTGGGTCATGTTGATGCTGGAAAGTCCACCCTAGGTGGAAGTATCCTATACGCAACCGGAATGGTAGACGAGAGAACAAGTGAGTATTGAAGAATCCGTCTGATCCTATTCACATATGCGTTGGATGATATTGTACAATTTCTGCACTTATCTTTCATAGGTGACGACCTTCTCGAACCAAGCAAATTCTGACTTTCAATTTCTAAATAGTGGATAAGTACAAGAGAGAAGCAAAGGAGTTAGGTCGAGAGTCCTGGTGGCTGTCATGGGCCCTGGATCTTACAAAGGAGGAAAGAGCAAAGGGCAAAACCGTCGAGGTTGGACGAGGCTTCTTCGAGACTGAAAAGCGCCGCTACAGTATCCTCGATGCTCCCGGCCACAAGACTTATGTACCTTCGATGATTGGTGGTGCAGCCCAAGCAGACGTTGGTGTTTTAGTCATTAGCGCGCGCAAGGGTGAATACGAGACGGGATTCGAGAAGGGCGGACAGACCAGAGAGCATGCAATGCTTGCTAAGGTATGTTGTTTTCGGAGTTTGATCCGTGTTCTAGCTAGTCCTGGAGGGAACGAGTTATATGGTGTTATAAGGGTTTGAAATCGCCTATGTACGGTGTCTAGCACTACATGGCCACAGTTTCGGGACTAAGATGCCTTCCCTGGGAGCTTCTTGAAGATCTATCTCATTCCCATCTCATGCTGAAGGAGAAGTACTAACTTCAACCAATTATAGACTCAAGGAGTTAATAAACTTGTGGTTGTTATCAACAGTGAGTGCTCAACACCAAGATTCGGGAATCTGATGAACATTTCTAATGTTGTGAACAGAGATGGATGATCCAACGGTCGAATGGTCACCAGATCGCTACAAGGAGTGCACTACAAAACTAGCTCAATTCTTGAAAGGTGTACGTAATTCCAGGATCCCTTTTTATTCTCTCGACTTCATTGAGTCTTGCCACTCTTGGTTCGCAACATAATGCTAGATCTTCCAGTTTTTGTAGCGGTAGCTGACTTTAGTAATTAACAGGTGGGTTACAACAAGAGCGACGTGTTCTTCATGCCCATTGCTGCTCAGCAGTTACTCAACATCAAGGAAAGACTTCCTGCTGGGGTCTGCTCTTTTTACCATGGTCCCTCACTGCTCGAATATCTGGATGGCATGCAGTCATTAGAGCGCAAAGTCAACGCACCGTGAGTAACGAATCAGAGGGTTTTCATCTTCCCTGTTCTTCTACTTTTCCTGTGCCTAAATTCGTGGATCTTGATCTGTCTATCTCTGCGTCAAGAACAAAGAGTACTAACCCTATGCTATAGTTTCATGATGGCCGTCGCCGGCAAGTATCGTGATCTAGGAACAATGGTTGAAGGCAAAATCGAGGTAAGGAGCTCCTGGACGTGAAAGAATGCGCATATTGGTATTATCCTCATAGTAGGCTCTTTGAAGCTGTGGATCTTCCTTTCGGCCATTCATAATAAGCCTTTCTACAGAAGACGATTACTAACTTATAACCTGTCTAGGCTGGTGTTTGCAAGAAGGGTATGAGCTTAATAATGATGCCCAACAAGGAGAAGGTTGAGATTGCCGCTCTGTATGGGGAGACGGAAGATGAGATCCCAATAGGCCAGTGCGGTGATCAGGTTCGAATGCGTCTTCGAGGCATCGAAGAAGACGATATCTCACCGTACGTATCAAATCATTTAGCCAAGCGCTGGAAGTTCGAGATGACTAGCCTGCTTTCATACTCCAGTATTCTAGCGAATGCTGCGTAACATGACGATTACTGACTCTTAATTGGTATAGTGGTTTCGTTCTGTGCAGCCCCAAGCGGTTAGTCCACAACGTCAAGGCATTCGAGGCACAAATCAGAATTCTAGAGTTGAAGTCTATCCTCACCGCAGGCTTCAACTGCGTACTTCATGTGCACGCTGCCATCGAGGAAGTGACGTTCGCGGCTCTGCTTCATAAGCTACAAAAAGGAACCAACAGGAAGAGCAAAGTCCCTCCCACGCACGCGAAGAGGGGAGACAGCATCATCGCCCGCATGGAAGTTACTGGTGGTGCTGGTTCAGTGTGTGTTGAGACTTTCGAGGACGCACCACAACTCGGTCGTTTCACCCTCCGTGATCAGGTACAACTGCTTTACCATCCGCGCTTCGTGTGAATTATCGCACTAATTGAATTAACAGGGACAAACTATCGCCATTGGAAAGATCACGAAGCTTATTACAGAAGAGGCTGCTTAAAGAGCGTACAGTGGAAACAGTCATTCTTCCCTAACATATCCCGCTGTTACAACTTAGTAATATCCGGATATGTGCACCTCCACGAGCCTCAGCTGGATTTCAGCCTTGTGCCTGGTTGTCTAAACGAGTTGGAGAATCAACAATTCCTTTACTCGTAACACTTGTCCAGAAAAACAAGGAAAGGATCGCCCTCGAAAGGAAAAGAGGCGAAGCTGAGCGACTTGCACCATAGACTTAGGTCGAGCATGCAAAAAGCCTATACTCACCGGCTCTTACTAGATAGGGAGGGGGGGCTATGAGGAGTTCGTGACGACTGACATGTGGAAAGATAGGTATAGATAGATCTTTGTATACCTTTTTAAGAGGGAATAGTAAAAAAGCATAAAAAGGAAGACAGTTGTCCGTCTATCTTTTCTTCTGCATGTATTTGTGTGATTGAGCATGAAGTTTTAGATACAAGCCTTACTTACCCCATGACTGTCTGTGTATCAACCCCCTGTTGTCTGATTCAATCCCTTTTTTTCCGCGATGTAATTGTGATATAGCTGCTTCGTTCCATCTTCCCAAGAGTTGCATTGTAGATCAAGAGCAGTAGAACTCACAATCGACCGAGTTCGCGTCTACGGCAAAGGGATGGACTCGGACCGTTCATTAGTCACTCACCATGCGCTTCGAGTTTACATTCTTTACTCGGCACGCAATCAGGTACCCCTGGGCAGTGACTACTATGTGAAATCAAGTATTTGTCAGATATGTAATGATCATACACACCACACTAAACACATGCACGCACACACTATATCACATATTCGCGCCTTCCACATCCCACTATGTTATGAAAGGTTCTTATTCTTCATTTCTATTCGATTCTCTCTCTATACTGTATGTATCCGCCCCGTAATGTGCAGCGTACGTACCATCTCCTTCATCCAAGTTCACTATCCTTTCGTACCATCCGTTCCTATGATATACTTTCCTGGTACTTGGTACGAGTTCCTCCCTCACCTCTCTTTCCCCCTTCCCCTCCAACTGGCTCGACGGTCTGCCTATAGAAAGTCTACGTACCTATCATAAGGTAAACGCATCACACTACATCACCCTAGACTAGACTCCCTCAGCGGCGTAGAAATAGGGGTGATGCCGATGCCCGATTTCCTCGAGGGCGTTGACGGCGCCGTCTTAGTACTGCTCTCACCACCGCCACCAGGTGTCGTCTGGGGCTGAGCTTGAGCAGCACTAGCGCCATCTGACCGTACATTGTTGACCGGGGGCGTATCAGTGCGTATGGGAATACCCGTGCCCATCTTGACGGGCGGTTTGAAGTTGGAGGCCAGCCCCTTGGCGTAGATCTCCTGTAGCATCGTCTCGAGGATGCCGGCTTCGGCGTATTCCTGGTATTTGCGGTAGAGCCGCAGAGCCGTGCGCGCGTCCTCGATGGAGTCGTGCGTGTGCAGCTGGATGTCCTCCTTAAGGATCGTGTACGCGAGGAATTGCAGGCTGAGCTTGCGCAGCCGCTCCTTGATGAAGAAGAGGTCGCTCGTGTCGATGACTTGTGACTTTGGCACGTGGATGTTGATGACGCGGAAGTCCTGCTTGAGGCCGTGTCCGAGGAACTTGCAGCCCAGGTTTAGAAGGATCCATATCTTCTTATATGCGAGTTTCAGAGGTACCAGGTTGTGTCCCCGCTCCGCGGCAATTGTTTTGTCCAGGTCTTCCGGTGTGATACCGGAGTATGATGTTAAATAATCGACTACCTTCTCATTAATCTCAATGTAGTCGTCTATGAAGGGCACGCCTTCGTCCATGCCACTACCACGAACAATAGATGTTCTCGCGAGAGCGTGGACGGTCGGCCGGATAATTTTGGAGTTACCATCCGAGTGGACTTCTACTTCTGGCTGCGCTATTTTGACGAACTCGGTGTCTATAGCAACGATGGTGTCAGGGCCAGCGGGTTCGTCCTCGCGGCTAAGTGTTTTGTAGGTCTTATCGCCTCGAGCAGGTCTGGTAGAGTCAGTCAGTGAGAATTAGCACTCCGCAGCCAAGACACCCAACAGGTACAACTCACAATAGGTCAAGGTATAAGAGCCGGGCATCCAAATTCTGCTTCCAACTAGAATCGAGCTGATTGTTGGCAGATTTTACCTGGTATATGATTACCGAAGGTGTCTTCCACGACGTGTTGAAGGTTAATGCTTCCTTGGCTGGAATGTGTTTGACATGAAAATCGTTGAATAGGTACCATTGGCTCTTGTTTTGCGCCGTCGGTGCCGAATGTGCAACTATATTTCTCAGTTATGTACCCATCGTGAAGGGTATAAAGGAGAAGATAATACTTACTATTGGCCATAGCTACAAGATGGGATTGTTGCTGTTTCCCGCCATCAATGTTCACAGCAAGACCTGTGAGCGAGTAAACTGTGATGTTGTGAATACCACGTTGTAAATGCAACTTCAAGTCCTCTCCTTCATAGCAGAAGAAATTCCCATTATCGACGATGATGCCAATCTCCTCCGGTAGCCAACCAGGTGTGGCCCAGAGATGGCGATGTTCAGCCGTATGAATAGCAGTAGTGAGCATCAGCACACTGGGTATCTCGTGGATAGTCCTTCTCGTAGCGAGGGTCTGATAGCGGTGGCAGGTGTTACACCACCCCTTATTTGTTGTTTCTTTCTCCACGCTCATTTTCAGGACCTGCGAGAATGCCGTGCCCCTAACACGTGTATTTCTCTGGCCAGGCTTCTTTTTCGTGTTAGCTGCTCCATCGCTAGACACGGAGAAAGAACCAGCTTTACCCACATTTTGTGGATATATCAGCTCATTAACCATAATCGTATCTGGCTTCGTCGTTTCATTCCTGCAATTCATACACCGTATGGAATTTACCGCCGAAGTACGGAATAGCTGGTGACAATTAGCGGAAACGAAATCGAACTTGTCTAAGAACAATCAGGAAATTACCTCTTCAAACGCGGCAGGCGACTGCGGATCGGCACCGAAACTTTGGCGGTTTTTCAGAACCATGGTGCTAAAATTCTGTGACATTTGTTGTAGCAGGAATCTTGCCAACTGTTGCAATATGAGGGTACGACTAGTTCCATGGGGTTCTTCTTCTAGTAAACCTAGCTGTCCAGCTGGAAGCTGTTAACTACGGGCTTTGCTTAACCGCGTGCAATGCACTACTTACACTGTGGATGGTAGCTCAAGGTCTTGGTAAAATTAGATGCCTGACAGGCTTCTCCTTCAGCTTTATAGAGCATATCAAAGAGAAAGCCAAGCTCGCAAAGCAGACACAATTGGTCAACACACGCCGTTGCGGCATGTTGAAGAGCGATATTTCGTATTAATGGAGTATAGTGCATGATCTGTAGTAATGGGTTTGCGTAGGCATTGACGATATGATTTTGAAGTCCTGAATACGGTGACTTGTTGAAATACCTGATTGAGGTTAGCGATGCAATGTCGAAGTCGAGGTTTAAGAGACTAACCCGAAATCGAAATCATCAATGCCAAATTTGCTGTACTTGATTTCTATATGCTGATATAATTCAGGAACTTCGATTTTGTGGCTTTCAAGTTTACTATCTTGAATGATGAGTGGTGTATCTGGGATCACCTCTTCAGGGGCGGGTGTGCCAGCGGGCGATTTCGCGAGCTCACGCGCCTTTTCGCTCAGAAACTTCGGATGCTTCAGTGTCTTCTGGGGGCTCTCGCTGCTACGCACGTCCTCCACTTGATTACGTCGAACCGGACGGGTATTCTTTCCATAGAAGCCCCATTCTGTCTCCTGTAGCGTTGCTAAAACTTGTGGATCAATTTTGACAGGTGGGAGCCCAACCTCAGTAACCATGTTGCCCGGCCATGCCGATAGCAGTGCTTCTCGATAGTACGGCATACCGACAGAACTCAATGGCCTATAATCGACGTCAGTACGGACAATTGAGCTGATAGAGGGTGAGGATCCACTCATACGTATCAGACGCGTCAAAATCCACCCTCGGTACTGTAGCCGGCGTATCGGCCATTTCGACAGGCCGACCAAACTCGGTAAAATGGATTTTACTCGGAGAACCCCAGAGATGTATGGTACAGTCACCGTCAGCCAGCGCGACGGCCTCCCCTGATGGTGCTATCTCGATCATGGAGAAATATGACAGACTGTTGGCTTGACGTACATTACTCGTGTTAGGGTTCATCAAGTCAACAACGTGCATCTGGCCTATCTGGGACATGACAATACTAGTGGTAGACATGCGGGGATGCATGCGCACGTAGGCAGCACCAGCGGGAAAGGGGATGGGGGACATGGAGACCATATTTTTCAGGTCGAAGACGTTGACAAAGGGATCAGGCATGTAGTTGCCCTGCTGTCTAAGAGAGTAGCCGCACGTGACAATAAAATCGTGCTGGGCATCCATATCGTTGATAGCGGCCGTGTGCGCGTTCCAGATCTTGAGAACTTGGAAGTTGACGGAGTCGATTATGTGCACAGAGCCTCCCGGTGTTGCGGCACAAATATTGCGACTGCTCCTCCGCATAACTTTGTACTTGTGTTCTGTCGGTATCTGGAGAGATGGGAGAATGAGCATCCATTCATCTATCCCCAAGGTCATCCGTATTGCGCTTGGGACCCCAGTAGCCAGGGTTTGGACAATCTTACTTGCTTCGTCACCTCCCCCTTGACAGTATCGATTACGAACATCTTGTCTTGCTCTCCGGCGACTAGAATTTCGCTCGTTCCCTTAGAAGTGAAGCTCATGCACCGTGATTCTTTCATTTCATCGTGTCTGGCCTCAAATATCTGTAAGCTTTCCAGCGCTTGTGATGTTAACTTGGCAGGGCGTCCACGCGCACCTGATAGTCCATAATGGCATTCCCCGCCTGTTGCGCATATGTACGCTGCGCGCACCGAGAGCAATGACGCCCTTGTCGTTGAATAGGATCTGTAGGACGCCCCCATCTTGCGAGCTATGGGCTTTAAAGGATGTGTATTGCTGGAGCTTGGCGCCGTAGAAGGAAGTAACTCTGCCCTATAGAGACGTACTGCGGTCAGCTGTCGGAAGGCACGCGAGAACTATCGATGCGGCGAGCAGCGGGATGAGGCTTTGGGTATCTCGTACATATTCGTTTCCTGTCCATAGAAGCTCCTGTGTGATATCAAATGCCAGACATGTTACGGGTGTTGGCAAGGCGCGAATACCCGGCGGCGGAAACGGTATGCGGGCGACCTAGAGAAGCAGAGAAGCAGGTATACGGTTAGCAATGAACAACTGTCAATTAAACACTTCTGATAAGAGAAAGAAGGCAATAGGGGCCTATGGATAGAAGGTAAGAGGAGATGCGCAGAGCGGAAAGCAGACGGGCAAAGGCGACCAGCAAGAGAGGAAGGATGATGAGATACACATACTTCGTCCCAATCCCCATCCATGTTGCCCGTTGGTCATCATTGGTAGCCGATTGACAGGAGTATAGGGACCGGGCTTTCGCCGCGTCAGTTTGCGCACAAGTCGCGTACAGAGTCTGAATATAATTTGATTTTCCAAGCCAAAGATAGTATGAGGCTAGAAATGAGGGCTCGCTATGGCGGGGCCCTTGGTGGTGATGGCGTTGCTAACCCGATCATCGCGTAGGACCGGCGCGGCTGCCAAGCATTTAGTTATCGATTACAGCACAAGTTGCCCCTCTATTTGTGCAAGTACGTTCACCCCCACATTAATAATTCATTCAATTTTCCTTTCTATCATGATTGATTAATCTATCACCTCATGTGTCTAAGAACATGCTAGTGGTGTTATGTTCTTATAACTGTCACAGGAGCATTATATGGATTCCCAAGATGATTCCCAAGACTAGGTAATTTTCTTAAAGTGAGGTTAAGGGGATATTCCTAAAAATTGCAGTATTTTCATTCTTGTTTTCTTGTTTTCTTAGTTGATCGAAATCCTGCTACGAAGACAGCTCTACATATTCCTCATGTAAACATAACGGTTAAATAAAGGCACCAAAAATGTAAACATCATCACGACACAGAGAGCAAGGCAGAAAAGTTTATGTGAACTGATGTTCTTTTTTTTTTTTTTTTATCAGGAAAAAGATATACGTCTAACAAGCTAAGGTATTCTTAGGTACGTATGGTAGCTTTTCTTTCTGCAAAAAAGCCATCCCTCAGGAGCGCATATAGAGTGTTTCGCTTCGGCCCGCCCTCTCCTCGTGCCAAAAAAGAATTCCCATTTTGGCACAGCCATAACAATGTGATGATTGAAAAAAAAAATGTAACAAAAAACCGTTCGAAGGCGGAGAACCTACTGAGAAAGTAGGGTATATGCGTTGTGTCTCTGTGTGTGTATCATGATATGCCACCGAATTAAGCGCCTATGCTTGTGCATGATTTGACTTTTTATTGTCTTCTTTTAAACAACTGGTGCCGCTGCCTTGACGTCGTCCGTCGCCTCGGACTCGTACTTCTTGAAGTTCTCGATGAAGAGGCCGCCGAGCTTCTTGACCTCCTGGTCGAAGCTGTCTGAGCCGGCCGTCCAGGCCGTCTTGGGGTTCAATAGCTCGTCCGGTACCTTGGGGCAGGTCTTGGGTACTTGCAGGTTGAACACCTCGTAGGTCTCGTACTCGACCTTGGCGAGCTCGCCCGAGTGGATGGCGTCGAGGATGGCGCGCGTGTATTTCAAGGGGCAACGCTTGCCGCCGTGGACGTAACCGGCACCGACCCAGCCGGTGTTCAGTAACCAGGCGTTAGCTTTGTGGTGCTCGATCTTGTCTGCCAGCATCTTGGCGTACCGCATCGGGTGGAGAGCCAAGAAGGGCTGGGCGAAGCAAGACGAGAAAGTAGCCTGGGGCTCAGTAACACCGTCCTCGGTACCAGCCATCTTGGACGTGTAGCCGGAGATGAAGTGGAACATGGTCTGAGCGCTGTTGAGCTTGGAGATGGGAGGAAGAACACCCCGGGCATCGCAAGTCAGGAGGATGATGTTGCTAGGGTGGTTCTCGGAGAGACAGGGAATCTTGGCGTTGCTGATATACTCGATGGGGTAGGCACATCGGGTGTTCTCGGTCAGAGTGGCATCGTCGTAGTCGACCTCTCGGGTCTCCGGGTTGAAGACGACGTTCTCCAGAACGGAACCGAAGCGGATGGCGTTGAAAATATCGGGCTCCTTTTCGGCTGAGAGGCCGATGCACTTGGCGTAGCAGCCACCTTCAATGTTGAAAACACCGCGATCGCTCCAGCAGTGCTCGTCATCACCGATCAAAGCACGGTTGGGGTCGGCTGAGAGAGTGGTCTTGCCGGTGCCGGACAGACCGAAGAAAAGCGTAACATCACCATTCTTGCCCTCGTTGGCGGAGGAGTGTAGCGTCAAGACATTATGTATAACAGGCATCTCGTAGAACAAGACGGTGAAGACACCCTTCTTCATCTCACCAGCGTACTCGGTACCCAGGATCACCATCTCCTTCTCGGCAAAGTTAATGGCGACGGAGGTGCCCGAGGTCATACCTTCGGTGTAGCGGTTGGCGGGGAAAGAACCGGCATTGTAGATGGTGTAGTCGGGGTGGAAGTGCTCGAGCTCCTCGCGGGGAGGGCGGATGAGCATGTTTCTCATGAAGAGGGCGTGGTAGGCGCGAGCGCAGACGACACGAACGCGAATCCTGTATTTCTCGTCCCAACCAGCATAACCGTCAACGACGTAGATTCTCGATCTTGTGTTCAAGTAGTCGACAGCACGTTCACGGTTGATTTTCCAGACCTGTATAGAGACATCTTGTTAACATCAAATGTTCCAGTTGAACGTTTTCTGCGGTGTGACGCAAGCGCATATAGTAGATATTCGGAGTGCAGGTGATTGGCAAATCATGACATGCGATTGTGCAGAGTACAAGAAGGGCCAAGATGATGGTGGGGATGCAGAGGCGATCGGTCACAAGCTAGAGGGTGGGTATGATGATGCTTGGCAGCGTCTGGCCGCAGATTTCCGTGAACCATGAGGGACGCTGCTGGGATGACGCCACAGACAGGGGTCTTCCCCAGAATTCGGTAACATGGAACGGTCTGGACAACCGGCGGTTACCCGACACTTTCCCCCAAACGCTTGCGACTCGTGCCATTGAACAGTTTGCTGTGACGTAAATCGTGGCTCATCACGAGAAGGGCAATAGCCAATAGCCGAGGTGAAAGTCCGCCAAGCGGCTCGGTTACGGCACGTGAGGGTTGACAAAATGTGTCATAGCCCCAGTAAAATCGATGGTAAGGGGGGGAATTGCTTTGCAAACGATGACACGAAGAAAATACATATGTTTCTGTTCTTACCTCAGGAGCCATGGGCTTGTTGACTGGTCCCCACCAGACGTTGTTCTCGGATGAGGGCTCTTTTACGATGCGCTTGTCTGATGGTGATCGACCTGTCTTAGCACCGGAGTAGGCTGTCAAGGCGCCGCTCGATGCGATGGCCGAGCCGGACTCGTATACCTTTGGTATGCTGTTAGAGTGGGTGTTTCATTTGATCGCATGCAGGCTTGTCCTTACAAGAGCATCTTCGTACAACGCAGCGACAGAGGGGTTAGGAACCTGTTGAAATGTTTGTTAGCCAAACTGCTTGCATCGTCTTGAAACTGTTTCTGGAGACATACAATTGCGACTCTGTCGTAGTCAATGTGGGCCTTCTCGTGTAGTTCCTCTTCTAACTCTGTGTGTTCTCTCTCCTGAGACGGCCTTGGAAAAACTCAATTGTCAACTGGGAGTTCTAGAATGGTATTATTCGGACAAGTGTGGTAAACTCACTCGACACCGCCGGGGTGGAGGGCTGTCTTGTTGACCTTGTTATTAATCACTATTATCATGGTGGTCAGTCATTCTGTCGTAAGTAAAGAAACAGCCAAAGAGCTCGAAGGGAGTACGCAATGGCAGCGACAAAGTCACAAAAGTTGGGCCTTACTGGTGTCTTTTAGGGGAGAACGTGATAGACCAATGCTGAGTTGTTGAGACTTGGGTCCTTTCACTGTAGGATCATGGTAGGGAGAAGCGATTCTTTGGACGGGGTCAGGCATGGTTCTTAAGCTTCGTGAGATAGTAGTAGTCTTGGCCAAAGTCTGGGGTCGTCGGCTGGCGACTGAACTCAAGACGGATAGATACGGGGAGATTCGTGTGGGACAATATGGAGCATACGACGAGATGTCGGCGGCGTGGATATAGTTCAGGTAGCAACCCGGCCTAAGTCTGGCGCGAACCCGAGGATATATAGGAACGAGAAGAGGAAATTGAGTTCCTGTGGAGCCCGTGACGACATTTCGAGACATTCCACTGGCCTGCGAGCGTCTTTGACATCGATGTGCCCCGTCACGAATTCAAATCGGAGCGAGCCTCCTGGTAACCCCTGCAGCATCGGGAACTGGAGACCATGGCAGTACCTCGCCGGGACAATGGGCTCTTTGTCGTGTGTCCTTTGACCGTCTGTCTAGCGCCGGCCTAGTGCTGGGTAGCGCAGCGTAGCAGAGAGCAGAGCATAAGGCAATGTCTAGCGTAAGTCAACAGCCAGAATCGTTGACCCAAGGCAGTCTAGTGGCGTTGCGGCGGCGGGTGTTGTCGTTGGAGGGAGGGGGCGGCTGTGAGGTTCGGCTTGTCGGACGAAATCGTATTCCAGGATCACGACCCAAGCAGCCGTACTCCAGGTTCTCTGCTCCAGGTCCTACCAGGCCTGCTGCGGCGGAGTGCCCCTGTCACTGCCTGGGCAGTATTGACCCGGTTCGGATATAAGTCAGGCAAGTCAGGCAAGTCTGGCAGGGGGGGTGTATCGATGGGTCGCCACTTGGAGCTGGGGCACACGCCCGAGGCAATCCCGTGTTTTTCCATGACCCCAACTTCTCCAATTATATCCACTGCTTTATCAAGCGCGCAACGTGGGATAGTCACGATGCTGGCCAGTGCCATGGCGGCGTCGAATGCGGATTGTTTTCGTTGCATGGCGATCTCTGCATCGAGGCGACGCTGCAAGCATGCAAGGTCCTTCCCGCCTTTGATTTGGACGCTCAATCAGGTCAACCACGTTGACAGCAGGTCCCAAAGCGCTTTGGACGACTTTTCCAAAATATTATCTTGTCTATATTAACTCCAGCGGTCCGATAGTCGGCAGGCGTGGATGTTTACAATACTAGTATGCTGACTACCTACATACCTAATAGAAACCTAGCGACGTGTTTAGCAAGGTAGAAACCATGCACCTAAGACTTTATAGGCCCTTTTTATATTTCTTGTTATAACTGTAATCTTTCTGGTAGTGGAACTTGGGGAGATGGCGGGGCTAAAGACACTTGGGTACTTCCCCCACACTCATTACGCATCTACATGTTGCTCAGCTATGAACATGTCTAGATACATGGTTTACTAAGAGACACCCTAACGTCAGATGGTGTATCTTCTTCAGCATTCTGCTGCTCGTTCCGAGACGAGGAAACGTATATCCTCTCCCATCACAATGATACGCCATGGACAACAAATTTCAGTGAATAACACCACACACTGGAAAGTGCCTACTGTAAGTTGGTCAAGTTTTCACATGCTGCCGATTGCTTGGTATTATGTCACTTGGAACAGTCTCGTGTAGGAACTAACTTATTCAGAGTTAGCATTAGCAAATTAGGCGGAGAAGCGGCCAATGGGGTGCGTTGCATCTCTCCCCACGAAGCACTATGATGATGGCTACTGTCCACGGGTAGCACCTTAGTAGGTAGTGATAGACCCGGCCTAGCTGTTGGGTGTTGAAGATATTTCAAGGTTGTTGTTGGATGTCGTCGTCGGCAAGGAGAGAGAGACCTACAGTACCAATGTACAGTAGGCAGGCAGGCAGTCGGTGGTAGTTAGAATAGGGGACCAATGAATCTCAGATACAAGCTGGGGGATCTTCAACTGTTTCCACAACTCCACAATTATTCGGTAATTCAAGTTGTATCTCAGCGGCAGCAATGACTTGAATGAGACGAACGTGCAGCGATTAGCAAACCCGATGATACAGCGCGCTAACTTGCTCGGATAGCTTCTATTGTTATCTCTTCTTCCATGATGTCAACAGCGTACTTGTACAATCCGGTGCCGTCGTTCTTTTCGACAACTTTTCAGGTAATCCTACCTGGAGTGGCTGTCCGGAGCTTGGCTTCGGCAAAGTCAATATCACGGCACCCATCCCGATGGGTGTACTGGCCAAAACTACAATACCCCGGGCTCCTAGGTTCGCCGCTCTCATCGAGACCTGTAGTTCGACAACAAGCCATCACTTTGGCCAATTTTGTCGATAGTACATGTAGTTACGTATACTATGTAAGTCTTGAATGTAGAATCCAAAAATAGCAGTAGCACAGACTGTCGTGTCACAATCACCACATCTGTCCTCCTCTCATGCATCTGGCGTCAACCCGACTTTCGCCTACGGCCCAACCAGAGGCAAGCCGGAGCAACGGCTAAGGAATGCTGTGCCTCGTCGTGGCGCATAGCGGTATGCCGCCATCTTCATCTGCGCATACTCCTTGCTTTGTGTACAATGAGCCTCCTCTTATCTATCACCGAGCTTAGATCTTCAAAGATCCGTTTCGCCGCCAGGACTAACGCCGCATCTAGCCCACGACCGATTCCGCGTCTACCCGATCGCTTTCTCACTCGAAGCTCACCTGTGCCTGGTCTGACCTGGTCCTCAATCTCTTCCGACTTTGCCCGACTTTCTGGGGAATGGACCAGGTTTCAACGCCAGTTGTTTAGTGGCCGACCCGGTTGTTAGGGAATGTCCCATTAGCGCCTTGGGGCTTTGGCTAGGCCCATTTACGTAAACGCCTGTCCTTTTTTCAGCACCGCCATTTTATGCCATCGTGACTTTCAAGAATTTTCTTTTCGTATATCCTGCCAATGCCGCAAACCGTACGTGGCTGCATTACTAGGGGTGAATATATACGGAATGAGAAAACTATCAATTCACGTGCTCAATTTATCCCCATAAGACCCCCCATAGTGTGAAGTCATAATGTGGTAACAAATCCAAGCCATGCTTATTTATCTCAAGTAACTTACACGTAAACAGCTTGTGAGCCGGCAACGATCGGTGCCTGGTCTACTGCCAAGAATCATTGTCAGCACGCTAGCGATGGGAAAAATATCATGCTCGGACAGATCCGGAACCCAAGCTCGTTATCTAGAATCTGATCTCAGAGGCCTAGATTAGTCGCGAGATCTCGACTAACGGCGCACAACACGATACTACTAACCTGGAAGTTGGTACTACACATATGCGTTAGGGCAAATACTTGCGGCCACTATCACTAGGTAGCCGCCCTAGGCTTCGGCTTCATGCTAGTTTTCCTTGTCCTATGCGTAGGCGGACGCGAATAGATAAGCTAATATCTATGTTGGTATGGAAATCTGTTCATGTTCAGATGGTCTTTTATTCTTATTTTTCATCTCAGCATCTTTCACCGCATGCTACTGATGGCTTGACATGAACCAGCAAGAAAATGACAGCATGGTAGGTCAGCAATGCGTGAGGCTTCAGCTATTCTTCTCATCTTCTCCTTTCATGTTTTCCTCCTTTTCACTCGATTACCACTTCCTCCACGAGTGGCGTGTTGTGTGTGGGGCGGATGTCAACGTTCTCTCTGGTGATAGGTATAAGTGAAACGCTACTCAGTGATAAGCGAGCATGCGCCACGAGAGATAACAGATACAGTTCCCGTTAGATATGCAGGAAGCTTGTCTATTGGCTACCTACCTGGATTTCCCTTTGCTCTTTTTCCTCGTTCTCCTCTAGCCATAACTATGGACTCAGTAGTCATAAGTTCGGTGCCAGTATTTCATAGCGAATATATTCTTTAGAGCTGTCCAATCAAGAACAATCCTGATATGGCGATTGCCTGTAATCTTCTAGCTACGCGGATAACTAACGTTCAGGCTATCCCTACCCAGGTATCAATACTAGCCATTGCCTGCGACTTCCTCCCTACAATTAACAACACGTGACACCGTCCAGGATGAAGGGTATGGCCTGACGAAAACCAGGGCGATAAGAGAAACAGCACATATCACAAACACAGTCCAGACAGATGTTCATGGTACGCCTCTCTATTTCCCCCACCCCACTTTGAGGCTCAACCCCAACGTCGCTCTTGTCGCCAAAGGAAGAGTCTGTCAGTACCTATTAAATCGCCATATAGGACGATCGTACCCTCATTGACATCGCTCCGATATGGCATTTCCTGACAATACCACCAATGGTGTATTTGTTGCGGGATCTAGGAGTAACATGGTCACGTCGACTCTTCTACGGCGTTGCGGGTGGAATTATCTCATGACTAGCCACATCAAGCGCGAACATACACAATCACGACCGTCTTTGAGAGACACGAGGCAAATACTGTAGAACAGGCCATCAAGAGAACCTTGAACTGCCACGAGTATAACTCGAAGTGCCAGGCGAAAGAAGAGATGGCACTACAATGGGGTGGGGACTTGTCATTCTCTCATCGACGGATTAGGAGGAATGCTCAAATACGTATGTGACCACCAAGAATTACATCTCCATTTGGGATTTGAGTCGGGAAGTTCAACATCAGTCCACTCCTTCTCCCAAATCTCGGTTGCTCGAGCGTATCAGACGAGTCTATCCAATCCTATACTTGATTTCCTTCTCGCTGATTTGTACGCCGCTCAGGGCACATCTCTAAATCCAGGGGAGAACCGCGGGCAAAAATGGTAGCACAATTGGCTAATCTTGTTTGTCAACATCAACTTCCAATCGGACGGATTTCGCAAAGGGTGCCTGTGTTCCCTGGACTTTAGACGAACCCGTCCAGCTATTGGCAGAATCAGGGATGGGCCAATCTGGCTTCGTCAAGCGTGTCGAACTCTTCCCGCGCACGGCATTAACTATCGCACGTAACACAAAGGGAGATTCTTTATTAAAATGAAAGGTCATGGCTCTTCAACGCACTGCCGAGCTTCTCTCTTCAAGACACGCTTGATATTTCCACACACTTTCCCTAGAGTATCGTAGCGATATCCTATAAACTTTCTCGCTGTCAGCGCTTCACTCACCCGCTCGCTCGACGCCTCACAAACAGTTCATCATAAAATCTTACGTCTCGACTCGTTTCAGACAATCAATCACAAATCCATCACTTTCAACCTTATTCATCTCGTGATAAGCGAAGCGAGGAAACATAAACGTCGCCCCCTCCCACTCATACCAAAAAGATGTGCAAGGAAGTCACGACTTGGGTCACATGCCGTGACGGTTGCAAAAAGTTGCGCAACGAGACTGTCTCTACGCCATGCGACAAGTGGCTCAGTGTCCCTCGACGAAAGTGTACCCGTAGGACGCAGATGAAATACAGCGCCAATATCTACTACGATTGCCATAAATGCGCGCCTCGGAGACCCCCGCGGGACCTCTCTTAAACCACCGGTACGCGGGAGCCAGGCAGAAGGGAATCCAATTTCTTGTTGTTATTTACTGTTTTCTGTTTGCCGGGTTGGTGTGTCACATTGGAGTTTGGTCTACCGCGTCATGTGAACATAGGATCATCTTGCTTTCTACACTGACATGAGACACGCTGGAATTTCGCTTTAAACGGTTTGAAGGGGATTTTTGGAGTATTTGGTTTGGGCGTTTGTGCGTAATATCATGACCGGGGAACGATAACGTACTTTTGTTTCATGTGATTGTCACTTTCTGGATACCAATTGAATATTTCCAATCTTGAAGCGCGGCGGGTTTTCCCCATAATAAGTGATATGTTACATAACGAGTAGTTGTTGTTCAGTTAAAGCACATTACACGCATGCTCAAGAGATGTGCGCGATGCGAAAAGGTCATTGGAATCGGTGGAAAAGTGACATGACATCCGAATGAAGCCCCAACCTGACATAAGTGACACACGTGACCATCAATTTCCGGCAAAGACTAGGTATTCGCAATGACATTCTCAACACTAAATGGTATATCATCTGGATCGATCAAGACTCTCCCCTCCCCTCTCCCCATCGTCCCAACTACATCTGTACGACTTCCACATTCGTAGTGACATTACCCCGCGTGGCTCTGCTGTAGGGGCAAACCTCCTTGGCCTTCTCGACAATCTTCTCGATCTGGTCCTTTGCGAGGCCGCGGATGCCCACCTTCATGTCGACCCGGATGCCCATGTCCAGCTTCTTCATGTCGCCGACGAGATGCACCGTCGTCTCCACGATGCTGTCCTCGGGGTTGGTCGGCATCTTAGCCTTCATTGACGCCGCCGCCGCGTTCATGGCTGACTGGAAGCAGGCGCCGTAGCCCGCGGCGAAGAGCTCCTCCGGGTTCGTCTTGCCCCTGTCGCCTTCGCCGCCGAGAGCCTTGGCCATGGTGAGGCCTACACGCAGGTCATCGCCTTCTACGTAACTAGACATGAACCGAATTCAGTTAGCTTTTCATTCATTGCCCAAATGAAATATTATATCAGCGATCAGCGCTGAAAGGAGGCTCGGGAAAATGCCAGATGAAGTAGATTGATTCATACCCGGTGCGAGCGCCTTTGACCTTGGCGTGCGCGGAATAGAGTACGGGGGCAGTGTCCGTGTTCAAAAGTCGCCTCCCGATACCGCGCTGTGCCGCGGTCCATCTCTGAGGCGCCCTTCGCGCAGCCGCTAAGAGTAAAGGTTGAAGGGATCGTGGAGATGCCATGTCGAATTTTGACAGTCGGAATTAGTGTGAATGGCCGGCTGAATCATGAATATGGATAGCAAATGCATTGTATTTTAATATCTATTCTCATCATTGACGACATGCTGTTCCACACTCGAAATGGGCAGTCATCACGTAAGCGTCATGGAGAGACATGTAGCTTTGTGTGACGTAGAGGGCACGATGCTCGGGTGAGTCTACCGACTTAACGCTTTGTCTATGAAGACTTGATGAAGATCTTACCATCTAATTCTTATTGAGGAGTGAGGATTGTTGAATAACGCGGCTGATGAGAATTGATGTTGTTAGGACGATGTCGAGGGATCGAAATCAGTTGAGACTCCACCATGAGTGGGATGCTCTGCCCGATCCATTTTTGACAACCGCCCAACCTCAAAAACCTGGAAAGATTCCTGGTCTGTGCCTGACTAAGCTATTTTAAGCTATGTTCAATGCAAGATCCCTGTAAAGCAGGGATACTCAGTACGTTCAATGTAGACCGAATCGGCGCATAGAGTTAGTGAATCAACACGCAAGAGAGTTAGGGTGCTATGACTGATGGGGCATATAGTGAGATTGGTTCGAATCCTTTCAGCGCTATATGGTTATTCGCTTTTGGCTCATTTAAGAGTCCCTTGAGAATTTGAGGGGACGTATATGGTCGGTTCAAACTGATACATAAGAATGCTAAGACGGTCTACCTACCTAGGTAATGCAATGTATTCCAGACCGGTCCGGCAAAGAGCCTTGAAGTAATTCGCGTATATATACATGAGTATCTAACAGAAAACAATACCACCCTGAACGCCAAACCACATGAAAGCCCATCCGAAAGACTAATCCATACTTCCCTTCCCATATCTATACCTAAGTGAAATCCGGTAGCCCCAGTTGCCCACAGACCCAAGAGATGCTGTCCCCCCATTCGGGTGTCAAAAGAGCAGGAGAAGGCGACCTAGAGGCCCGGAACAGCTGCATCGCTTTCCAGCAGCCGACGGCCAGTCGCTTCCCCAAGTTCTTGGCCCACCAGTAATCGTTGCCGGCGCGCTCGATCAGCACGGACCAATGCATGATGATGAGCAGGGCCATGGGGTCCGAGGCCTTGACGGCGGCCGCGAAGTCCGGACCGGCTCCCCCCGGGAACACGAAGCAGAACCCGCGCAGTATGGCGCGCTGTTCCTCGGCGAAACTGTGCTGGAGCAATCCGACAGCAACCTTCCACGGTGACGCCGGTGTCGTGAGGGCTGTTGCTGGGAGAGCGTCCCCGCACGCGACACTCATCCCATCGTTAGGTAAGTTTGCTACGGGCGTCAGTCGCTGATGATGAGAGCTGTGGTATAGTTCGCTTAGGTGGCTGAGACGATCGAGCGCCGCGCGGGTGCTCGGATGCAGTGCGACGGTTGATGCGAGCCCGTAGTTTAGATATGCGCGTAGGGGAACGGGGCTATCGAGGAGCGCTTGATAGTCCGATTTGGCAATATTAACTTATATGACACGTTAGTGATGAGAGCGTTATATGTACTGACAGAGGATTCTGCCAAGGTAGGGAAGGAAGGCTCTGATATACTCACCGCTGCCGTTTAGGAGGTCGAAAGCCACAGCCACCGTCGACAACGTGTTAAGCTCGTTACCCTCCGTATAGTTGCATTGCGAGAATGCAATATTGATGAATGCCGTCATACTAGAGTAAATGTAGAGCACATGATGAGACGTCGGGTCCATTTTCGCTAGATGTATTCGAAATGATTTACTTGCTCTGTCGTCTTAGCCATGAATGTCAGTTGCTGTTCAAGTTACACCGTTCTAGATTTTCAGGGGAAATGCAGTGTCTGCATAGATGTATGTAGTCTTCATCTCACGTCTTGCCTTCATCTGGACTGGCAGTCACTTACAGAGCTCCATCGCAACGTTGAAATAACCCCTCGCTTCTGGTTCTGGTGCCATCGTAGACCTCTGGAGGGCAGCCGCCACGAATATGCCGTTCAGCAGGAAATCATAGCGTAGAGCTTCCTGGGGCAGGACCAATTGCATGTAATGCTGATCCTCCGGCACACTGCAGAGACCCTTATAGGTCGTCGTCGACCAAAGATGCATCAATTCGAGCTCCAGCAGCCTCCGGCGTTCATGCGCGATCAGGCGGCCCGGGTCGCTCAAGCCGCTCTCGTCTGAAGCCTGGCTAGACGGGGAGCCCGTGGCCTGCACTAGCCCCTTTTGCCAGGCATATTGGCATTCCGCGTTCCGCAGTCTGCAATTGTTACACGGCGGGCCCGATTCATCGCACTATCATCAAGAAGACCTTAGCTCTCCACTTCGATGAGGATTTTCAATTTGTCACGCGGCCTGTACTGATGTTCCCATCGTTGCTGATGTCGACCGACCTAAGCGGGCTAGATCCGGGGATGAGAAGCCGTACCTTAGTGTGCCACTTCTTACAATTCAAGCATCCACGTCGCGACTTTTTATGAGATCTCCTCTGTTGCATCGTTGTCGCCATTGGAACCAATTGGCGTGAGTTTCCAAGAAAACGTCCTGGATCGAGGAATTGGAGGTCAGTCCGACTGTAAGCGAATTGACAGCTTATCGGCTTTTGTATCTGCCTTGTAAGCAGTGGCCCCTTTCGCATTCGGCCGGCTCTGAATCATCGCTGGTACAACCGACAGAGAGGCTGAGCATTCGGCCATGTGGCTTGTCCCGAGCAGCGTATTATTAACCATTATCGGCCCATAAACGGTTTAGGCACATCTTAAAGTACCAAATTCCGCTCTCATTCTTACGTCAGCATGTCTAGAGTACCATGCAGGATCTTACTGTATGATGGGCTCGGATGGGTACTTGCCGCCCAGGTGATGGTCTATTTTCTCCATTTTTGGACAACAACATGGCACGGTTCTCAAAATCAACAAGTTACAATCCGACAAAATATTTGTGGCGTTATGGACCATCTTATGGGTGAGCAACATCTATTTACCTAGGCTCGTAATAGGCCACAGATGGGTATGCGACCCATAAGTAGGTATTCTATATCTGCAAAGGGCGCATGTCTGCCATACTAAGCAGTTACATCAAAGACAAAGGATTCAGGCTGTCAAAAATCTTTCCTTATCGAGTCACTGAGAACAGGATCGGAAATCGGGTCAACAATTGCCCCATGTCCCTTGTTCAGCTCCGTCGCAGGTTGAGCCCGGGTTGAGCATTGCATCATTTCGTAATCGGGACTCATCTTGTAGACATACCATTACACCCTATCAACATCTGTCCGGTACATTCATTCGCGGTTACTGATCCACATATAGGTAGGTATGTCAGAGAAGGACAAGATCGCATGCTGCCGAAGTGCATTGTAGACAACCCCATTGTTGAAGCTCAACATTGTATTGATAGGCCAAATAGCCACCACATTGCGTGGGCCCGACAGCATCTATTGATGAAGAACCACGGGCGGTCTCCTAGATTGCTGCGACTCCTCCACTGTGCTAATTAAAAAGTCAGCCTGCAGTCTAAGCATGGGTTCACCAGATCGGGTACGATAACGCGGATGTCTGCCCGTTGAAATAAGCATAGCCTGCCCGCAATCCCGGTAATTAAGAAGCCGCCTTGAAGTATCAAGCGAAAGTCTGGGTCCCTCCTCCTCATCCTTGTGTGTTACATACTAAAAGTTGAAAATGTACTCACGCGATTGGTTCTCGAAATTTACAACGTGAACAATGATAGTCATCGTGACGGTCGTATACTTTCTCTTTCTGCGTAATACAATAGTTCCCTTCCGATTTCGACTCGCATGGGTAGAGGGACCCATAGCTTGACAACTTCTTGCAACCCCCCCTGCACGTCTCTATAACTGTATAATGGACACACATTTTGAAAGAGGCCGAGAGCAAGCGTTGATGACTGGCTCAGATGGCTGAAGGATATCGGTTTGGCAGAGTTTATGATGGACAGCCAGGTTCTGATGTTATGCCGACAACAACAATGTATTGCTCTGGCAAAGCAAAGGAAGGAGAAGTGATGAACTAAAAGTATAATTGCTGTGAAATTTGGCTGTAGGCGAGCAGGTCGGAACTTTTTAGTTTTGCTATGGGCAAGAAACCTTGAGAAACTCGTTAATGAGCAACTGCCCCCCTTATCAATGAGAAAATACGCACCGAGTCGCATATAGTGTTTGCTACTGTGAGTGAAAATTTGCGAGATTCTGTAAAGCAAACATAATATACTCGATTGGTGGCCGACGTCCAATTCCTCCTCCTAGATTGCAAGGCTCTCCCTTGAGTGAAAGTGTGGGTTCCCTGGTTCAATTCTCTGTTCTTAAAAGGTGGCAGTTTGACGTGTATGGCTCTTTTCGAGGTGATTTTACTAAGTAGCGTATTTGCGTGTCCTATCTATGCGCATCACAGCTTGTTGAAGCATATTTGGCGCAAGGGGCACCGCTTTGACCCAAAGAGCTTGCTCCTATTTCGCTAGGAATAGTGATTTCTAGGTATCCCCGGACCAAGCCGAAGTTAATACGTGGCTGACGCATACCTATATTCAGAACCAAAGTTATATTATCTAGTAGGAGCCACCTGACCGTAGAAATATCTGTAGCAATGCGTCTAGTAGTACTATAGTTCTAACACAATGTCAAAAAATGCAATTTGATGTTTGGAGACTCGGAATCTCTACAGAAGAGGCTCCTACGATCAGTTCTTGGCATAAATATGTGGTTCCCCTGTTCCAGTAATGGCTTGATCCAAGTCATGGGAAGGAATTCTTCTTATTCAGCATAATCTGAAAGCCGCATACGAAATAAAGGAAAAGGGGGACGAGGTCTTCATAATTCAAGGATCAACGTAATTGCTAAGCAATATGGAGCTACTTCTCAAAATAGGCGGAAGAAAATTAATAATAAGTTGCCATTTAGTTTCCTCTTTGTTCAAGGTAATAAAAATCCACAATCTCATTGTGTCCTTCATCTTGCTCACAAAGCGGTGTTGTAACTAGCTAACTAATGTTTTCAAGAAACATCCGCGCAAACTGAAGAATGACTACTGCCTAAATCTCAAAGACAGAGTCTGAAATGGGCTGCTTAATCTAGTAAGGATTTTGCGGTGTATATATAGGTGAAAGTGATGGCCTTGGCGTCGAATAATCCGTAGTATTTCGCAAACTTACTAAATCATATCGAAAACCAAACAAACCACACCGAAGAAGAGAGCTAACCACAGTAGCTTATTGTTTCCCTCAAGCATAGAAGGAGAATCAAGAATCAAAGGACAATGTCTTAAATCACTCAGAGAACCACCCGGTTAGACCTACCTGTCGACATCTGGCTCGATATTATTCCACATTTAGATCAGCTAAGTATCCTCAATCTTGCCATAGCCCACCCAGAAGTGTTTCCAGGGCCTGCTTTGAACATCTTTATTCTGGATGCAAAGAAACAGGTTCTGAAGAGCCAGAAACAACAAGCTGAGAACATCTGGGATAAAGAACTGGGAGATCGCGAATACTGGGGCCGCTATTGGCGAAACCAAAGATTTGTCCCTTCGATTTATAACTTTCATGAGGAGTTCGCGTTGACCGAAGAACTTTCCAAATGGAACACGCATGACTAACGAATAGACTACTTGGACGATGATAGGAAACCTCTTCTGTATACTGCTAAGGAAAACGTCGGGATCACGAACCACCCCCCTCACGAACCACCTGATAATTTTAAAAACCCCACCTTTTCAACCCTGCTTAAAAAAGTGGATAAAATAGTTAAAAATAGCTACTAAGCTGTTTTAGGCTTAGCTTAATATAAATATAATAATAAAAATTTTTAAAAATTTATAATTAATTTATATAAGTTTATATATTTATTTAAAATTAAAGAATTATAAAAAGTTAGACTTTTTAAAAAAACTCTAAAAAATAAAAAG
>NPFG01000261.1:0-53745 GCA_002288965.1 Xylaria sp. MSU_SB201401 | reverse complement strand
AAAGTCATTTATATTACATAAAATAATTATATTTAGCTATAATTTATAAAAAAAACGTTAAAATAAACTAATAAGTGTATATAAATATATTAAAACTTATTTTAAATATTATAAAAGTAATTTATTAAGCTTTTAAAAATAGACTAAATATTATAAAAAAAGTACTAGTATAGTTAGTAATCTTTTTTAGTAAGGCTGAAAAGATCGGGGGTATATTGCGCTAGCGTGGAGCTACTAGGGTTAGCCCGTATACTTACTGCTATTTAGCTTATATAAGGAGCCTTAGAAGGCCACCTTTATAGACCACGATAGTTACAAATATAGCAATATTAAGCTTCATATCTAGCTATGTAGGTGACCCATGCTAGTACGACATCATCACTCTAGCGTGATGTGTGTAACCAGTGCATGAATTTGTCCCTATGGATTCCAGTTGTTTTCCATGGCAACATCTACCCAATGAGCTATGGCGCCGTCTTCTCTTTCCTTCTCGTTGCTGAGCATGGCTAAGGAGTCCTGCTCCCTAACCTGGCTCGTGAACAGCTCATAAAAGGGCTTGCGCAGGGAGTCGATATCTCAGCCCCCGACCTCTGGAACATCCACTCTTTCCCGATTATGCGAGCCGGGTTACGGGTTTCGGTGTCCGTTCTATCATCTATTTCTTCTATGTAAGCAGCAATCTGTATCGAGAGCCCAATACAAGGTTGGCCGTACTGTATTCTATCTCTTCCGGTATGATATTTGATTTTTGCTCGGCCTTTTATGGACGCATATAGCGTCATATTTGGACACGCTTCATTAACCTCAATATAAGTCGGAATTAAATCTTATACCTAATCTCCGAGGTATTTTAAGGCCTCCTATATGTAGCTGCTTTGTTCTCACACCTTACAAAATTTGTAACAATGTTGGACATTATGAATTGCGATCCAGCTCTCCCCATTTAGACATAGTCCCCCGGCGGTACCAGCCGGAAATTCAGAAACCTCGTGATTGTATTAAAGATGTGAATGGTAGTCCCCGAGTCGAGAATCGCTGAGTTGACTAGTGGGTACGAAGAGGTACTTAGTGCCATCTTGAGTGGTCCTCTTTTCTCAGAGAGGAAATAGGCCTTTGTTCTCTTCGCTTTGTTTAGCTGTCAGTCATCTAACTGCGTCTTCTCGAGCACTTGCTTAATCTCCTTTTCAAGCTCTGGGTCAGCCTTTACTTAAGGTCTGAAAGTTTCGATTGATTTCCTTTCTGGTTGGAATATTCGCATAAGAACAAGGAGAACGTATCCGTTTTCTATCCAAAGTCCATTCAAAAGACACGACTTCTCTGTCTGGACTAACATGAACTAAAACAATAAGAGTAAAAAAGCGAAAAAAAAAAAAAAAAAAGAACAGGTCCAATATCTGCGCTAGTACGAAATTCTTCAAATCGACTCCGACAATAAGTTAAAGCAGCCTTTCTTCATGCTTCTGGCGGTCTTTCTGCTTTCTGTTAACTCTTCTCGCGCAGTGAGATGTTGCGATAGCTTATGCACATGGACCGTAAGGGCTCACGAATCAGAGCTTAGCTCGGCCTTAAAGGCATAGAGAACTTTTCCCTCAATAACTTCGCCACACGGAGGTTGTCGTAGTAATTTTCTCTGTTGGTGACAATAAAGCCAGCTGCCAATACGGAACTTCCATGCAGCGGTGTCGGGACTCGATCACCACGACCATAGCAACAAATAGCATCCGTGACCATAGCACGATCCCGAGGTTCGAGACGGAGGAGTACATCTCCACAGACATCACCGGATTCGCAAATGCCGCCTTCCTTAACCCTCATGTACACCAGATGGCTCCAAGCCCTCGCATGACCTGGAAGAGATGCACCCGGCTCAAAGGCTTTCGATAGACTTCGCATACGCTCATAATCGCCGATACTTGAGAGAATATGTAGATCAAGCAGATTAACTCCGTGCACGGTCTTTGTGACAAAACTCTCTTTGTAGCCAGGTGATCTCGGGTTGATCTCAATCAGACAGCAACGAGGCGCTTGACCCTGTCTGTCTGGCCGACTAGAAGCATCGTTTGGCTTTAAGTCCATAATACCACTCTCGTCTTCACTGTATGCCATCGACGAATTTTGCATACGAGCTTCCAGGTGAAAAACACCCGTCTTTAGGCCCATTCGCAATAGCAGCCTGTGAAGTTTCTGCCTGACAACTTCGTACTCCTCTGGCGGTAAGCGCGAAGGTAGACTCAATGCAGTTTCGAAGAAGTCTCGATCCATGTTTGTATGATCCCCAGCACTGGGAAAGTCATCTGCTACCTCGAAGAAAAGAAGTTCGCCATCCAACAGAACAAGATTGACATCAAGTTCGGGTCCCTCTATATAAGGCTCTACAGCCACCCCCTGGCCCGTTATTTGACGAATGCGGTCTACCGCATCCAGTAGTTCGGTATCGGTATTGATTCTGTAGACTTGGAAGGATGCAGCGCCAAGATTGGGTTTCGCGATGAGCGGATACTGTGGAACAAAGGCTTCATCGGCCATGAGGGTCTTCAGGTGGTTTAGATCAGTTACAAGTGCTGTATCCTGGGTTGTATACCCCCCAGCAATCACCCTCGTGTCGAATTTGCTGACAGCCCGAGCAATAGCTTCTGGAGGAGACGTTGGCAGGCCTAACGAGGCCGCTGCCCTAGCTACGACGGCTAGAACATGTGTTGCTATGGCACAGAGCCCGTCGACTTCTCCGTATTCTTTCACCGCCGCCACTATACGCTGATCCCATTCAACATCAGGGGTCATGTCGACAGGTATGAAAACATCATACATATGTCGAAAAGAATGGCCCGCAATCCAGTGCTCTCTGTGGTCTATCACGACGACCTTCATGCCAAGCTCTTTTGCTGCCTGATACAAGGGAAGATAGGAAGTTGGATTGTAGTGGGCCCAGACAATCACTAGGGTCTTCTCTTTCGGTTCATAATCCAGGAGCCATGAAAAGTTCATCCGAGCATCGACTTCCTCGACTAGCGTAATGTCTTTGCATAACGGGGTACCATTAGTTATACGAACGAACATAAATAAACAGGAATCTAACAGAGAAAAGAAGTCTTGGCCATCGTGTGCCGTTACATATTGTCCGAAAGCACTGCCATCATGTAAGACACCAAGGTCATCACACCCAATGAATCGTTGGCGGAAGACGTTTGTGCGGGTTAGATAGCCGGATTTGCAAGACGTGGCCACCAGAACCTGGCCAGACCATGAGTCTCCCGGTTTGAGAGCCGATGAGGTTTGTATTATTTCGATCACTTTGTCTATGCTATGATGCCGCTTATGTCAGATATTGAAACTCTAGACATTGTAGTAGTTTCTGTCATACCCTTTCTCAAGTCCTCCACCAAGTTCACATGTTGACTGACACAGATGTATCGTCAAGTCCAAGAGAACCAAGGCATAGTCGGTCCGTGATGCCTTTGGAGAGATTTTCACACGAGACCAAGAACACCTAGTCTCACACATTCCCTGGTCGCAGCTTACCTTTGAAACTGCAGACTCGTGCCTTGATTCTTCCTTATGGTCCATTTATGTGGAATTCGTTTGAATTTGCAAATTCTGACTGACTGTCCCGGCACCTTTGAAGTACGGGAATAGGGTGGAGAATATGGGATCAGGAATTTGATCAAGCATGAGAATTTTACAGACGGAAACGCAGGTCCAAGTCGGAGCTTCGGGTATATAATGGCGTACTTTATAATCTATTCGCTCATTTACGCTAGTACTGCCTACCTACAAGGTATGACACACTCCATTGGCGAGCCCAACCTCTGTTGAGCAATTAGCATATAATCCATTTGATGCGCGAATAACCCGCAAATATCTTGGTTGCAATGTACAAAGAGTCACCAATCAGGGCAGGTGGGCATTCACTCTTGGACAACAGAGGAATAACCCGGGCTATATTCCCATACGCCGTTTATGAGTGTAACAGTAAGGGTGTGCTCTAGGTATAGTGGGAGTAGTGGACGACAGTGCCTATAGTTACAGTAATTTATTGAGACGAGAAGGGATAAATTGTTGCAACCTCAATGTCGTATTCGGGTGCCTGATGCTGCGTAATGTTCCGGAGTCCTTGATCACCCGGCGTCAGGTGTCATCCAATAGTAGCGCCGTAATCCCGTAGAGCCCACCAATCAGATTGTCAAAACGAGGTGTTCACTTTCTCAACGACAAGCAGGTATAAGTATATATATATGCGGTGAATGGTAGTTTACGGCTGTAATATTCTGTTGAAACCCACATTCCAGATCTTGTAAAATGGCTGTGCCGTCTGACAAGTCCGACCCCGCTGCTCTCGCGCCTCACTTGCAGGGGCCATGTAGCATTGAAAAATTGGACCAGAGCCTCTCTGATGAGGATCTTACAAGTCTGCGTCAAATTGGGGGCAAGGTCAAAGCCCAGGTATGGCTGGTTGCCTGGTTTTCCGGTGCTGAACGATTTGCATACTACGCCTTACAAGTTCCACTGCGTGCGTCGTAGAGCCCTATTCCATTCTTGCCCGCTACACGGACTGATGGTGTTGTTTCGTTATAGAGAACTACATTCAAAATCCAGCAAGCGATGATTTTGAACGACCTGGGGCACTGGGCATGGGCCAGTCTTGGGCCAGTGCCCTCAATTACTCTTTTATGCTAATTAGTTACACAATACCCTTATTCGCTGGTGTTCTTGCAGACGGCCGCTGGGGTCCTTATAAAGTTTTAGTGGTCTCTTGCTGGTAAAACCAAATCTGCATGTGCTTAGGACTTTGTTTTCTTAGTTGACATATCTTAGTGTATATCTCTGCGGGATCCTGTTATTACTCTTAACGTCTTTGCCGCCATTACGTAATGCGGGAGCTGGCGTAGGAGGTCTTATTGGGTCCTTCGTGCTTATCGGTTTAGCCGTGGGTGGTATCAAGTCGACTGTTGCCCCATTCACAGGTATGGAGTGTTGCTAAACTATTTTCATGATGACCGGAGGGAGAGTTAACTGGCTTATAGCTGATCAAATACGACCCCATGATGAGCGTATCGAAGTTCTCAAGACCGGAGAACGTATTGTTGTTAATCATAAGCTAACAGTACGAAAGGCATACAGCATTTTCTACTGGACTACTAACGTAGGAGCACTCTCTGGATTAGCCAGTACCTCACTTGAAAAGTATATCGGGTTCTGGGCATCTTTTCTTCTGTCTTTCATATCCCTTTCTATAGGCCTCGTAATACTATTAGTAGGGAAAAAAAGCTTCTGTGAGTTGAAATTAATTGTACACCTGAGCACAAAGCTAATAAAAGGAAGATTGTCGCGAGCCACAGCCAAGCTTCCGTGCCAAGCTCCTACGTGCTTTGGGATGCGCAATCAAAGGTGGTTTTTGCCTCGATGCAGCAGAACCGGCAAACCAGCTCGAGAAATACGGACGTGTCGTGGAATGGGACAGGCAGTTTGTCGATGATCTACGGCAGGCTGTGAAAGCATGCAAGATCCTGTATGCATAACATGCTAGAGCCCGATATGTCACATTGTTAAACTACTAACTGATTCAAACTACCCGAAGCTCCTTTTATCCGATCGTATGGCTATGCTATAGCCAGAACAATACCAGCCTCATATCACAAGCTGGCCAGATGATTACCTACGGTATTCCAAATGACGCCCTTCAAGCCCTGAACCCTCTGTTTGTTCTTATTTCTGTCCCCGTACTGGAGCAGCTAGTCTACCCTAATATGCATAAAATCGGATGTCCAGATCGAGCGACAGTACGAATCACGCTTGGTTTTATCCTGTTTGCAGTTAGCATGGCTAGCGCAGCAGCAGTCCAACAAACTATCTATAACGCTCCTCCCTGCTTTAACATGGCGCTGGAGTGTCCGGATTCTCACGGAGGACAACGTCCCAATGAAATAAGCGTATTTTTGCAGGTGCCCACCTTCGTTATAGGAGCATTCGGAGAAGTGCTTTTTTCTGTATCTGGGTCTGAATATGCGTACAACAAGGCAGCTCCGCACATGAAATCAACGTTGCAGGCCTTTACACAGCTGACTGTCGCTATAGGGTCAGCTTTGGGTATCGCGGTATCGCCGGTGACACATAACCCACATCTGGTAATAGTCTTTTCATCATTTGCTGCCGCTGTCATACTTAATGCTGCTGTATTCGGAGGATTGTTTTGGGGGCATGAGTGATGTTTCTTGCTTTGTAAGGCAGTCAGAATTCCGCTGTCCGAATGTAACGTGCCCAATGGGAACGGGCAATGGGACAGGCGGTTATATAATGCATTCGGCTTCAGAAATCCCATCTAGAACTGTTATACTTCTATGACTGATAGTCGACTTTTTTTTGCATCAAAGCATAGATACTGATATGTCATGAGGCTCTGAAACCTAAAGATGGTGTCATGACTTATGGCCTTGATCTTTGAACAAGACACATACAAGTACGTAGCTCTAGCTAGAGTAAAAGGAGAAACAAACTTATCATAATACAACAAAAATGAAATCATACTAGTACACTACATTAAAAGACTTTGGATAAATATCAAAGTAAAATGCTGGAACAAGGGACATGTATCAGTACTTAATATCGTGCCAATTGACAACACAACTTTTGTTCCAGGTCACGGATGGAAAACTCGTAAAGAGCCTCATGTAACCTAACACCTGAAGCTTGGTGGACTTGAAACAATCTTTGTGAAATTTTCAGAGCGGACCGTGATGAGGTAAGACGCGCTCAAAGCGATCGTATTAGGACATTGGCAGCCCCGTATATTCTGTTGGGATTACAACGTATCTCCCGGGCCGGCTAGTTCGATCCCTGTTGCAGCTTGACCAAATTCCATGGATGCCTGGGGTTTAGACAAGGGGGCTTATCTACAAGAAGATAAGGAGGTATTATGGGAGATATTCCCTGCTTATACGGCTTGGCCATGATGTAACAACTCGCCAAATCCTTCTCGTCGATTTCGAAGGCATCGGATTGAAAGGCCTATCAAAAGCGGTACTTATTACGGTACACATGTAACCATCATCTCTCAGCGCAACGATACGCTTCAAGATTATGCATATGCAGTCATTGATGCATTCCCTTCGCCACGCCGACGTAGCATTCTTCTTATAATAGTACATGGTAGCATGGGCTTGCTGCGAGATGTCCGGGCGACATGTCTTACTCTCGACTCTCAGGCGGTGGAGGTTGTGTCAGCAAAGGTTATATTGGATGGTTACACGGCAATCAGTGGATTCAGCTGTGAGAGCAGTCACGGCGAGCTGTAATCTCCCTAGCTCTCAGCGGAACCCTTTACTCCGGTCGCCCAATATCAATGGAAGCTGAATACTGTACATATTCTGATGCCGGCCTTGCAATTCACATACGATCTAGGTGGGTAACATAGTCAGCGAGCCAGCCTCCTACGATGGGCTGGGATAAGAATCCTATTAATTTTCGAATCACGCTTCGTAACTAGACGTATCGTGTAGTGTGTAATGACTGGCTGAGTACGAATTGACGGAGACCTATCGCTGACACTTATGAATCGCCGTTAAGAATGGTCCTGCCATAGCATATCATCAAAGTCGAGGTGGTTTGAGATAGGACGGATATCCGAGGTATAATTTCGAATACCTGCGGAAATGAAACCTAGCGCAGAGTCACACTCTAACTTCACTTGTTTATTGATTGCTATGCGATGAAGATAGGATGACTATTCGTGAGTAGCTGCTCATGAATTATCTCATAGGCATGATATGGCGAGAGGTCCGTTATAACATATGTAGCAAGGGCAAGAGAAGGAATGATTCTATCAAGACATCTTTGGTAAATTTAAGTCCAAAGCGCATCATTTGAGTAACCGAATCTGAGATATGCCATCAAAAATTGGAAGGATCAAGGTCTCAATCCTTGTGTCTTTTCTCATAGCTGCGTTAAATCTTTCCATTAGCTCGCCCGACTTTTCCCAGTGACTTAACTGGGCGGGATCGATATTCTCTATGTTGGCTTTGTCGACAGCAAATCCCCTTGCAAAGACTGTTCTCATTAGCCCGCACCGAATTAGTGTTCAAAGGCTACTGACCATTATCTACCAGGATGATGCCATCCTCTGACAGAATTCCTTCCCGGAGGATAGTGTCAACAGTTGAATAGTAATCCTCGAAGCATATATCGACGAAGATGATGTCGAACACCCCCTTCAGAGTATCAAGACTGCGAACAGTCAGCAATCGCGAAACTCAATTAGAGTGGTGGTGACAGACATCTCAGGGGCTCTGCCCTCTAAGATGTTGATACGACGACTGTATCCGTATTTATGGAATGCATCTCTTGCAATATCAGCTAGGCGTCTGTCTACCTCGACAGTGATTATCTGGTTATATCAGTATACGTAAAGTTGCTCGCAAACTTGCAAATTGTTATTCCCACCTCTGCATCGGTCACAATAGTGCCCTCAAACCATGCCATAGCGCTAAATCCTGTATAACAGCCGATATCAAGCACTTCTAATGTTAGAGCGGAGTAAGTAAAGATATAGATTCATTTCGTTTCACACCTCGTCTGGCTTTCCTGTCTTTGGCAACTTGTTTCATCCACATGCCCTAGCCAATTAGATTTGGTCCAATCATCGCAGCTAGTATTCTTACCTGAAGAACAGAGCACATTCTATCGGCATCTGGTAAATTTGCGCAGGTCCAGGTCCAGTGATTCGTCATATTTTGTGGTAATGGCTCTGAGCATTCCTCCGCCAATGTGCTTAGTTTTTGGCCTACGGCCGCCTATCCTTCGTTAGCAGTTATCATATAGAATGTACAAAGTTGAACTTAACGGGAAGCGTCAAAAAGCTATTCTTCATTCTGCGCTCGCACGAAGGAAAGGATGTGTAGATGCCCCTTTCACACTGTACCAGGATTTGCATCTAGCTCTGACGCAAAAGAGACATGACCTACATTGATTGACGTATAAAGTATATCATGTCGCGGTATCTGGTCGGCATCGGCTAATCTCAGGGTATGATTTGGATGTATTGAGGACAGTAGCATGTCAAGATCCCTTACAGTGGTACGTGGTGCAATGATTGGCTATGTACTCCTTGCCCGGAATGGCTACGTGTCGATGTCCGTACTAAATTAAATGGCCAACCAGATCACATAATGGCACACCACTACGCCTGCTGTGTTACACGACTCCCACCCAATTCGGCGCACAGTCGTCTTCTTGCTCTCTACTACTCATTGATTTCAACGAAATGGTCTCTGAGGACCCCGTAAATCTCACGCGCAACTGGACCAGAGCCCTTGAGTTCTGATTCCTGGATTTTCTCTTCACGTTCGGTTACTCCGAGTCATCGCAAAGACCAAAATCTTAGCTACTTCACAAGTCGCGGCCATGGAGCCCGCACAAATCTACAAACCCGGCATTCAAGAGGTCGAGTCGAGTACCCCTGATCTGCACTATCGGGACGACGAGAATGACAACGCTGAGGGTCGAACTATCCGAGTGAAACATTTTGTATTTCCAGAGGGTAAGTGAGCTCATTCCCAGCTCTATCAGATTAGCTACTCCTTCAATGACGTGATGAATGCTGAATCGTACTTTAGATAGAAAGCTAGGCTATGTATCAACCGCACTGCTTATTGTAAATCGGATGATTGGGACCGGGATATTCTCCACCCCCTCTACTATCATGCAAGCAACCAATAGCGTCGGAGCTACTCTATTGTTCTGGGTGCTGGGCGGTATCATGTGTTTCCTGTAAGTCTACGATAATGATATTCCCACGCTGAACAATCGACTTACTATACATAGAGGGTATGTGAGATGCCCCGATTGCCAGTACATTGGCAACATATTGAATTGTCCTTAGGTTGTTAGCGTACATTGAGCTGGGGTGCACATTGCCAAGGTCTGGCGGCGAGAAGAACTATGTGAGTTCCCTTGACCATCAATGATTAAAACAATCGTATATCGTATATCGTCGCTGATGTATCTAGCTGGAACGCATTTATAGTCGCCCCCGCTACTGGACGACTTGCATCTTTGGGGGTATATTCACCGTTCCTATTAATAACCAATGATCGACTAATATGTCTTGTCAAAGTCGAGTTTATATTCTTTGCTCAGTCTGCAGCAAACAGTATAAGCTTTAGTACCTATCTTCTCTATGTCATCAACGGGCTTAACACCACGCAGACAACAACTTGTGGGAGATTACCTGATGGAAGACTACTTCCTTCCGTCCCCTTAAAGCAAGAATGGACAACCAAGGGTATCAGCATCGGAACCATCACTCTGGTTTGCCTCGTTCATGCGTTTCTACCTAAGCTTGGCATCTGGGTCAGCAATGGGTTGGGGGCTTTCAAGATCGTCATCCTCCTCGTTGTTGTATTCACAGGCTTTGCCGCTTTGGGGGGTCATTTAAATGTCCCGAAACCCGATAATTTTTCCTCGTTTGATGGCGCCGGGCTCGCATGTCCTAATGCTCCATCTGATTCCGGCTCAAGCGCGGCAAACTTTGCGATCGCCTTGCTTCAAGTGCTGTACTCCTACTCTGGATGGGAGAGCGCTAACTACGTAGGTTCATTAGCCACCATCACTGCCTGTGAGCCAATACCTGATATCAATCGCCTAGGTCTTGAGCGAGGTCCGGAACCCTGAGAAAACTCTAAGGTGGGCAGCACCTGTAGCTTCGCTCACGGTAACAGGACTATATGTTTTAGCCAATATCGCATACGTAAGTGGATTGCAATCAGAAATGGTCATGCAGGCGTCTTACACATCTACATTCTATAGTTTGCCGCGTCTACCAAGGAACAGATCGCGGGTGCGGGTGTGACTGTGGCAGCAACTTTCTTCACAAATGTGAGAGCCCCCCTGACGAGAACTTTTATTGCAAGTAATCTCTAAGTATATCTACTAGGTTTTCGGCGAAGGAACTTTCGTTACCCGAGTACTTCCAGCAATTATTGCTTTATCCATTCTTGGAAATATCTTTTCCCAGACGTTTTGTAACTCGCGAGGTAGGGCACAGTCTTATACTTGTCGTTCATTATTGGGTGCTTGCGATGGCTAATATCAATCACAGTAAAACAAGAGTTGGCAAAGGAAGGTGCGCTGCCTTTTTCGCGATTCTTTGCTAGCGACTGGCCTATAAAAACACCAACGGGTACGAACTATATCAACAAAAGCTAAACCATTCAAGATTTTTCTGACATCAATCAGGTGGAATCTTCCTACATTGGCTGTTTTCTGTCATCCTTATCGTGGGCCCCAGAACAAGTGATGCCTATCCGTTCCTTACGAACTTGGGAACTTACACACAAAGCATCGTAAAAGGGAAGTCTCAATCACAACCCCAACTAAGCTTTTCTAACAACATACCCAGCGCTAATTGGAGCCGGCCTGGTATATCTTGTTTTGAGTCCCAAAAGCAATTGGAAAGCGCAACGAACAAGCTTCCATACATCACCAATAGCAACCATCTGCTGGGTTATTTCTCTGTTATTTCTTTTGATTGCTCCATTTATCCCAAATGATCGGGTCACGCCTACCATCCCCTATTATGTTGTTCCGACTGTGGGAATATCAGTCATCGGAATAGCAACCATCTACTGGTTCTACTGGTTTAAACTTTGGCCAATGTTAGGTTGGGCTGTAGAATCCCACATTCAAACATTGCCTGACGGAAGTGAGAGAGTCAGATACTACGTAAGTCAATCCAAAATACACAGGATTATTAACAGAAAGTATCTTTAGCTAACAAATCACGACTAGCATGTTCGTTCCAAGATGAGCTGATGTGTATTGTGTTATAAGTGACCCGGGATTCTCCAACATCTCATGAAATGCAACCACGTAAGTGCCCGGACCATTTACACAATTAAATTTCAGTCTATTTAATGCTAGTGGAGTAATACTAGATTCTACTTCACCTTAACAAAACGAAGTGTAGATGGAAGAAATTGCGGGTAATAAGATCAAATGTGGCACCGTTAAAGAGGTGTTGGGCGGATATGCTACAGATTGAGTTTAGGTGCTGGATTGTTTAAGAGGAACGTGAAGAATTTTGTGCTGAATGAAGAATCAAGATATGTTTCACTACACATGAATATTCTCTCAATCATGATCACACAAATCCACGTTTCTAAGAGGACAGGGGTCATAGTGTATTGTCGTTAAGCGTAGAGAGTATGATTTTCTTAATCAATACGACTGTATTGATTAATGCATAATGGTTCCGGTCTCACGCACTCCGCGCTCTTGACTCAGTCCCATATCACTAGGCGGTACGCATGTTCTTCCTTCTTTTGCACGGCATCTAGCTCGTGTTCAAGGAGCCAGCGATTTTATGCTCCGTCTGACCCTGAGCTATGCGCGACGGTCCTCGATAATAACTGCCGTATCCCTACATATCGATGCGGGCGGTTTGCCTCACTCATTGGATTTATTGGCTAATGATATCATAAGAGCTGTTGTGCAACCCACCAAGATAGTCCTGCCAAGCACACCACGTCTCAGCCGAAGCTAGTGATGATGTGACGGACTATTACAAGTGTGTGATGTAGGACGTATGGTGACCAGCATCGGTAGCACACAATGAGGCACGCATGGAGAGGAGTTCGCGGAGGGAGTATTGTACGGCAAGGGATTAGATGCACACGCTCGCTGACCGATGTCAAATGTCCAATCACAACTTTAATATACGCAAAGCTCTTCGGGTCAGAATATGCACTCTTCCTCGACAGTAACGTTAAGCAGGCTGGAGGGAGGCCTACATTGTCAATTTGTATACAGAAAGCCTTTGGGCCCCAATTAACCTAGTAGTAAGCCCCCAAATTGTAAGACCTCGGCTACACCACGGGCCTTGATGGGGGGTAGGCCGACGACCTACAACTATCCTTCTGAGTCGGCGATCGAGAGGCACGCGTGGGGTGGGTACGGTGGGTAATTGGACAAGTAGCTACAATCTAGTGAAAGGTAGTAGTGATGGATAAGACGTCGGCCTGTAGCGTCCTGTTCATTTGTCTTGCCGGCTCTAGTAATCCATACCCTTGTCTAATTATTGGACGTCGCTGTCTATCAACCCCTTCGCTGCAACGGCAGTCAGTCACATCTTCATCTGACATGCATTTCCTCATATCCCATTGGAGCTCACACTCGCCTCCTAAAAGCTGATTACGAGGGGGGGGGAAGAGGGGAACTGAAAGACTAGTCAAACAGTATTCCAGGTTGTGCTCATACTCATACCCGACCTGAAGAAGCCAGCTGGAGGCTTGCTAATAGACACTTATGGTTTAATCGGAAAATTTAGTAGAGTAAAAAAGATCCTGGGCTTGAGGCTAGAAATAATGCATAATCCTACTTCGGTATTACTCATAGAAAAACATTACGGTTGCCTGAAGCTTACCTGGCGTTTTCATTGAAATATGGTGGGGACAAGGCTCGTGTAAGCCATATTAATCCAGACGTCCGAGTATTGGGAGGGTAGTGATGGAGTTAGTGATGGGGCTATCACGATGGCACCTACTCGGTACAGTGGCCGCGTATGTCGATAACACTCTTGCTTCATGCTATTACTTTTTCATTATGCGTCCTATAACAGTTACACAGAAAGGACAGGCTACGATGAATCCACTAAAACACGCGTGGGTTACAATCAAGCAGTTGGAGGCGTCAGAAAGTGTTTGGATCTTACGTTATTGTAGTCGGTACACCAGGCAGGCTCTGATCTGCCTGCTAAGGACCTGTCTACATTATCCGGTGAGGCACAATTAGGAGAAGAGATAAGAACCAGCATGCCTATTGTGAAATAGCTTGTACTAATTCAGTGTCTGGCGGATCTGGATGGTGGGATGGTGAAGTTGTAATAACCCCGAAAACAATGTTCTAAGGCTCTCAATCATGCGACACAGGTCTGCAAACGCCATATATTCATCCGGAATGAAACCATATGCTTCTCGCCTCTTTTGCAGTGAACTGTTCGCGACCCATTTCTTCTTGAATAGATTTTAGAGCCTCGCGATATTCTCGCCGCAATTTCAGAGATTGGTTCCAGGTTTGAGTAAAGCTATCGAGTGCTATAGTAGTAGTGTTAGCAACACAGCGACAGGGTGTATGAGCTGAAATAGTATACCTGCTTGACCCTCAAATTCTATCACGATACTTTGAAACGCCTCGCGTGCGTCATCCTCTGTATGCGAGCCGGCTGCAGCACCCAATGGAAAACCAGCAGCATGCGAAGTCCGTCGTCTGTAGTATCCTTTGATCGTGTTTTTGGTTCTCCAAGCATTACGGCCGGTGAACCTTCGTGCCTTTATCGTAACGGACATGTGATTTTGTATTAATTCAGTTTCATCTGTTACTAGGTCGTGTCAGGTGGCTGAGACCAGGGATCTAGAGCTATACTTACTAAAAACACTGAGAAACTCCTCCAGTCGATTGAAGAATATTAACATCCTGTCACTGCGGGGTCTCGTCTTTTCTTTGGTTGGTCCCGACAGCACTGTGTTGTTTGAAATGTATGAGGAGTTGTCAGAGGGTAGTCGGTGTGTATTCTCCCTTTCATGCCAAATCTGGATTCGGCATCCAGGATTGGTTATTTCTTTCTTTCTTGTCTGCACTCTCGCAGTACGCACAGAAGAGATGTCAAGAAGGATATCTTCTCCAATCATGCGTGATTGGAAATCTGCAAGATCTGGGACAAGTTAGCAATACGATTGTGAGCAATGAGATTCCGATAGCTACCATCTATACTGTGAAACCGACACATCCATATGATTTTACGTAGCTCAGGTGGCAATGTATCGTTTGTTTCATGGCCCGACGGCTTTTGTAGGTACACCATCTCTGGCCAGGACGTCTCGTAGGCGTACGCAAGAACAATTTCGCCAGTACCATGGGGCACTATTCAGGGCATCAGCTGAGAACAATCAGAAGGTATTGCGGCAGCTGCTAACTTTCAAAATTGTATTCTAGCTCACGAATACCGCCAGTAATGAGCGAGAACCTCATATCCTTGGTAAGTGGACTCTCATATACCCTCAGCAAGGCCTGGATTAAACCCTCGGATTTGAACTGGAAATAGTTTCTGCTATATTGAACCACCCTACTACGGCGTCAGCTAAGGACAGAAATTTGCGCCGTTCATAAAGAAGCACCTTTCAAACACAAGCCGATCCCCAGTTAGCACGAGACCCGATCCGTTCGAAAAGGAGCTCCGGCTACTATTCACAACGGGAATCAGTCCATCCGAGGGCCTGGGGAACACCGAAGAAAGAGACGTAGCACTAAATGGGCTCTGAACTTTATAGTAAGGGTCTTGTCGAGGAATAGCTTCGGGCAGCTCTTGCAACGATGATATCGGAATCATTGGGCTATTCTGGGCATTTTCGCGGGGTGAAAGTTGCCTTGTTGGTGTCAACGTTACTGGGTGATAATAACCGACGACGGGACTCTCTAGGACACGATCTAAAGTTCGCGTGGTACTGCTGGAAGATGAAGATCGCAGGAACTGGCTATCTGACGACGATTCTTGCGGCACTTGAGGATAGGCTGCCGTTGGACGGGGAGCGTTAGCTTAGAGGCTAAGAGAGGAAGTAGAGAGATAAGATTCATTAGTCCACATACGTAACCCATAATTCTTTTCTTTTTGAGATTCTGCGCTATTCAGTAGCCGGCGCCGAAGGCCGGAAGAAATATTTGGTGATGCATCTACGCGAGGATTGGTATACTTGTTGCTATCGTCCGGGACGAACGACGGTCTTTGGTAATTCGGGTCTTTGCGATCTGATTTGCGCTCGAAGCGATCATATCGTCCACTCAGTGCGACCGATGTCTGAGAATTCCCAAGAGATACCGACGGTAGATTATACGGCGCTGACATTTCGCTGCATGGGAGCAGCTGCCACGCAGCTGAAGCTATAGGAACATCACACCAGGGACAGAGTTGGCTATTCACAGAATGACCTGATTAGAAGGATAATTGGGCGGACATCAGCTCAGAGAATCCACTTCTCCAGTGCGGCAAAGCGGGAGAAAAGCCCATGCAAGTTCGAACCCCGTTATGCGCAAAAGCTTATAGTTCCGCCGTGTGTTGCGGCATATATGTGTTGAGCGCATTCCAAGCTCCGGAATCATCTGGCTCGAAGTTCGCTCCCCATACTGTAATTACTGACAGGACGATAATACGACACCAATCATCCCAATAAGCCCTGTTGCTTTCGGTCGAGACCCAGAATCATCCTGATGTGACCCGAGGCTTATCTTAGGTGGTCGTGGTGATATTGATGACACCGTTTGTCCTAGCAAGTACAGCGGCCGATCTTCCAAGAAATTTGCATGATAGGGTTGCATCTCATGAACCCAGCCGCACACCAGCTTTGACCTTTCATGAAAACCCCAATAATACAGAAGGTGGTAAACGAGACCATGATAGACGCATTAATCGATGCTACCTAGGCATGTACCAAGTACTTTCTGCTAATACTGATAAATTATAGCAGGACTCGTTAATTATTGGTTCAAAACATGAGGGATTTGGATGGAGACTGTAGTACCTTAAACCTCCAGCTTTCATGACTTAGATCTCACGTCCAAGGTGTTCCGGAATAAGGTTTTTCCGCATTTACCTCTATTGAGCTTACGTTAGTCGGTGGACACTCAGTTTGTTAGCTTAACGGGCCCGAATAGCTGACCTGAAGCTACGGGAGCGGCTCAGCCTAAATCCCGAAATCCCTCTATATTGGCACTCGCTTTGTGAGTGCCCTCACTCCCAAACTCAATCAAGTTTTGTGACCTACCCAGGCTATCCATTGCATGATCTTCTCTGTACGTGGATATATATAAGGTCCACTGCGGTGCGAGAGTCCGTCGGATATACGATGGTCGAGTGGAAATTGGAAATCGACCAGTCGAGGATGCCATGGCGATAAGGAAACGCTGTAGTGCAGCGCGTTTCTTCTAGTTACTTAGAGAGTACTATAGGAACTCGCCCCCATTCCAAGAGACTTGTAATTCGATAGACAGGTTGACGTTTTAGAGACTATGCAAGGGTTGCCACTATATTTGATAGATTATTCCTGCGTCAATGCAAGCAGCCTGCGTTCTGTGGTAGTTTTATTTTGCCAGCTTGACAGACGAACTTGGACTTGAGACAGCACGTGGAAAGGGCGAAGCTATCATGTCTGGTGCTATTGTTCGCTACTAGTGGGTCGAATAGGAATACAAAAAAGGGCTACTCCGATAAAACTCGGGGATAGGTTCGCCTGCAAATGTAAACGGTGGTAAGTAGCTAGACTCATGTTGCGGTAAAGTGCTGTGTTGTGGATCCGTGGTATTTTGTTTCTTCTCCGTTTGCCGAAGCGGACGATCGCATTTGTGAAATGCACTTAACCGCGCGGTCTATGGACGCATAGGAGCGTGCCACAGCATCGGGCCGAGGGGCAGGTCCTCCGGAATGACGCTTGTTAGTATCCCCTGATCCTAGCCGATTGCAAGACGTTCGTGGACAATATATAATTTTGTCGCCCTGGGAAACCGCTGATTGCCCTGTTTGTTCTCAGGCGTATTGCGTTCAGTTATGCTGACTCGTCGACCGTAATTAGTCCGCTTGTGCCACACATAGTTGCAGTCTTTCGCCTATTATTTTGTAGTATTCCGATTGCCCCGAAACCTCAAAAAGAAAGAAAGTGTAGCTATCCTCATGTAACTTGATTTCGTCTTGAACCTGTACGAACCGTGGCTTTTTCGGCGTTTCTGGTGGCGGTGAGCTAATGTGAAAGGTTCTTTGTCTCAGTGTCTCAATAACAGGTTCTTCTTTATAACTTCTGTGATTAGTGGCATGTAGGGGCTTTCGTATTATGGGCTACTGATTTAGACTATTGTTTCGGCAGTAGGTCTCTCTTTATTTCTGTGTCTTGAGTCTTGAAGATGGTCATAGTAGTGACACCTAGGTGTCAGGTGTCAGTGGTCAGTGATCGGCGTGGTCAATCGTTCATAGGCTCGAGAGGTCAAACAGACTACCAGATCTAAAACTACGGAGCAACGTATGACATTGTCGTTGCACAAGAGCTTTATCACATGCACATATCCTCTTGGTCGTCCTTTATGGCCTGTGTATAGCATCTCCGATTATTGCGTGTGCCGAAAAGCTTGGATCGTGTGACGCGTCTGATTTACAGATATGTGAGCAATCAGCCCTGTGCCCACAACAGGAAACCAATCAAACTGTGGGAATTATTGATTTTTCTAGCGTTGTGCGATGCCTCATTACCTGCCGGTTGTTTTCAATGTGGATATGGGCAAGTGCGCACCGATTATGACATGTCATTCCCAATCGATCTCGGGCTATAGCAGGATGACCAGTAGAGAGTACCACCCTTTAATAACACGAAAATCCCTCGTGAATGATACCAGCTCCTTTAAATCGCTCTGTTTGCATTTATATTTTGCACTACCGCAGTCTGAGCGTTGTTCACAAAGTGTAACTAACTTTGCCCCTCCCGCTTGTGCCGGAATATTCCCAATCTTTTTACTTTACACCCAAAACTATGAATTGACGTTTCCAATATCATGCCGTTAACGAGATTTAATTCTTTATCGTTGATATACTGTCGCTAATATTGCGAGCAGATTTCATTCGATTTGTCTAGCATCAAGAAAGTTGCACTGGCACCGCCTCCACCACGGCCGCCTCGATGCAACCGCTGTGCCCGTACGGGCGAGCGTCTCGTCACACGATCTTCCAATCGTAATGGAAACGCAGGACGACCGTACTATAAGTGTCTGCACTGTGATAAATTCCTAGTCTTTGACGACTGCCGTGGTAACGACTCTACGAACCCGGAGTGTGACTGCAGATGTTCGAGCAAACGTCAAATCACTGGGAGATCTAAGGCTGCTCCCGGGCGTGTGCACTATGTTTGCAGGCTAGGCGTGTGCGACTTCTTCAGCCCATGCAAGGATGAAAAGGGGATGGACGTCGTTATTGAAATGGACCTTACCGAGGAGCTGGCGCGGTTATCTATTATCTGGTATGTTTTATTCGTTACTTCTTTATCGCTGTTTGTTGAAAAAGAATGCTTCTTACCTGCACTGGGATAGAGCGCTCTAACCCGGTGCTTGTTAGATATCAAGATTGTTACTGAGTCATGTGTTTCCGAATACCTTTATGGAAGAGTGGCCAAACGCAAGGTTCACGCAATGATTAGGCATGTAAGCCGAACTTAGAAAAATACAACACCGACTGCCTAGACACAAATGAAATTGCCTAGATCATGGAAAGCCAGGCAGTGGGCTCCGAAGTTCGATTTAAAAGCAAAGTCTACCCTATAAAGTAGCCGATTAAGTTATCTCTCATTCACTCTCGCCCCGGTTAACCAAATACTACGAACACGTGTTTATTCCATTCCTGTATCCAAAAATTAGAAATTAATCGGTGACGTGAAGAGTGCTACTGTAGTCAGATTGGAGACGCCTGATAGACTCACCCGTTTGTTTATTTTACATCAATAATACAGACATATTCTTACAAATATTGAAACCGCTATCACTCCTCCCCGGAGACCGCCTACTCTTTATGTCTAATTTCTTTTCTATCTTCTCAACGCGTATTTCATGAAAGAACACTGAGAATAAAACGAGCTTTTCTGGATCTGAGATTCAACGACAAAGTCGAACCTACAGTCTGATGCCTGGAATACCACCGCAGAGGCGGAGAAGCTTAAGAGTCGATAAAGACGAGGTCCAGGAGTTATTTTCCCTCTCAGGGGACTGGATTAGTCAAGACTCGCTTTCTATATGCAAGGCATTGGTGAGGCTTTCAAGGAAAATAGGCATGCGATGATGCCATTTCAGTTCTTCCGAACGCTTAAAAAGTGAAGACTGTACTGTACATATCTGCCCGCAACTAGATCCCTTCTCCTGGGGCATCTCCTTCCAGGCCAAGCCAGCGACGAACTTCTTCGCATCAGAAAGTGCTTCTTTGGCTTCATCCCGCGTGCCCAGTACCAACCAGAGCATCAAGAAGTCATGCGGCATATGCGGCGAGACATGAAACATCACCTTATTGTCATCGACTCGCGACATATTATCTGAGAATGAACGTATGACATTGAAGAGGCCTTCTTCGGCATCCGCATTAATGAACAAAGGTGTCCAGGTCTTGAAAGGGTGGTTTCGTGGGGAGATGTAAGAGATAATCTCATCTGAGAATTCCTCCGGTCGATATGTGTTCATTCCCCATGTTAAAAGGGTCCGTAAAGAGGGTCGTGCCCCGAAGCGCGGGGTTTCTCGTATTCGTCGGTTCCAACTTCTGATACGTCTACCCATGGGGAGAACGCCAACACGCTTCCTGTGCGAAAATCAAAGAGGCGATGTCAGTGCCGTCTCGGTGGTTCAAGAGTTACGATATTCCGGAGAGTGACGAAGGTTCATCTACTTCCACCTACCTGGGCACGGAATCTGCGTCTGGGCCGTCTCAAGGTACCGAAGTAGGGCGATCGCCAAGTTTCCACCGGCCGAGTCGCCCACGACGGTGATGTTCTCAGGAGGAACCCCGAGATCGAGGACATAGCTATAACACGACAATACATCCTGCACCGCGGCCGGGAAAGGCGACTGGGCACCGGCTAGGCGGTAAGAGACGTGCAGGACGTTGGTTGCCCCCGTAGACATCCATCAGGATGTCCGATGCTGCTTTCCCAGTGTCTTCCATATCAAAACCTAGGATTAGTACACCCCCTGGCATATGGATGCATACCTTTCGGCTCTTGAGATTGGCGTCTTCTAGTTTTATCGGTGCTGGAAACCACTTCACAATCGACATGTCAGCTTAGGAGATCAGCCAAGGGGGAGCGAGGGGGGCTACGGGCTGGTTCTCTCACCATAGACTTACTAATGCCGAAACTCGCTCTGGTGAGACTGATTTCAAAGACAAGACGCCTGTGAACGAGGACTCTGGGGCGTGATCAACGAGAACAAACCGGTCCCCAGATTTTCCGGGACTTAATTGACGATCCTTGACGATCCTTCTAATACCGAGTGACGGTCATAAACTCAAAAAGGAGGAGGAAATTCTTAGTACCTATAGCCGTCTTGTAGGTCCACTCCCTGACGGGACGCAGCGGTTTGAAGAGGTACACTGAAGAGTACGCGGCCAAATAGGGAACTGATTTTGCCAGAAAAAAGGTTGTATAGGCGGCATTGAATGCTTGCTTGGATGGCATTGTGAGGTTTATGTGATTTTAGCTTAATGTCTGAGTACTTAGCAAGAAGAATATCAGGATGGGTGAGATGATGTTTGAAAGCTCTTAGTCGCAGTGAAAGGAATGTGCGTGGAAATCTATTTTATTTTTTTTTGTTGAGTTGCGATTGGGCGTAAGAAAATGCTGACACTGCAGAGTTCGTCAAGATTCGGCTCTTCAATGAAGCTGGATGCGAGATTCCCTGAGCTCTAGAGCAGATTGGTTGTTGTTGACCGGGCTTTTGAGGTCCCAGGTCAGAGGCTCGGCCTGATTCCGACACCTAGGACTCTGTACATGGCAGCTAACAACCAACATGCAGATAACATATGAAGAGTTAAGCGGTTGGATTTAACGACTTAAGGGGCCATAACGACTCTATTAATTCTTTGATTAACTATATGGGTACTCGGCTCAAGTACGGTGACTCAAACGCCATCTTCCGCTCGTGGTCGCTCGCAATTCCTTCTCCAGTTAATTGCATCAATCGGCTCCTCATCAAGGCGCATGTAGACCAAAATAACGTGTGCATAGGCTATATCGATTGAACAAGGCTAATACAGGAGTTGTCGTTTGGAAAGAGGAGACCTTAATTTTGTCCCTTTCCTATTGTGATAAGTAAAAATAATAAGTTGAACTCGCGGAGGGGGCGGTGAAGTGGGTATTATTGAAATTGTCCCGCGACCGTCCTTCACATGGGATTCGGAGACTTTGCGTTCTGGGTCCAGGGCAAGCGAATCCGACTGCGAGGTTGCCGGGACAGACTCATCGGGGTGGCCGGAATGATTAGTAATCCGATTAAACTCACATTTTATGTGATGCTGTGGACTCATCACAGTAAGTATGCGATGGATGGAGTAGGGACTTGATATAAAAGTGATGTCATTCGCTGCGAAGCAACGCTAGCTGGTCGCAATGAGCAGTGGATCGTGAAAGTCGCTGTCTCTCTATAAATTCTACAAGACTCGCGATTGATTATCCAAGCATCTACTAAGCCTACACAGCATCAAGAAATCCACTTTCTTGACCTAGTAGAAGCTTCACTGAACAGAGTCAAGATGCCGAACACAATGAAAGCAGTTGGTACAGTCAACCCCGCAATCCGAAGGCCCCCCTCCTCACCAACGAACTTCTGTATCATATGATCTGCTCATAAAGAGAAGCGATTAAAAAGATGAAAATCACAACTCAGAATCTTTAATCACCTCACTAACGCGACGATGAAAATAAAACAGACATCAAAGGCGGCAAAGGCCCCGCCAGCGCACTCTTCATCAACCCAGACACCCCCGTGCCCACGCCCAAAGAAGGCGAGGTCCTAGTGCGCGTGAAAGCCTTCGGGTTAAACCGCATGGACCTACTCCAGCGCGAGGGGAAATACCCGCTGCCTCCGCAAGCACCGGCGACACTCGGCGTCGAGTTCAGCGGGGCGGTAGCTAGTCTCGGGCCTCCTCTCCCCTCAAGTAAGGACTCCTCATCAGAGGAACCTCCGCCGCGCGAAGGCGACGCCGTCTTCGGCCTAGCCTACGGCGGTGCGTACGCCGAGTACATCGCCGTGGACGCGCGGATGCTCCTGCGCAAGCCCGATTTCCTATCCTGGGAAGTCGCCGCGGGGATCCCCGAGACCTTCATGACGGCCACCCAAGCTCTGCATCTCATCGGGGAGTTCTCGCGGGGGAAAACCGTGCTCTGGCACGCGGGCGCGAGCGGAGTTAGTATTGCGGGGATCCAGCTCAGTCTAGACGCCGGTGCCTCCGCGATCTACGCGACCGCCGGCAGCGACGAGAAGTGCAGATTCATCGAGTCCGAGCTCGGCGCCACCAAGGCGTTTAATTATAAGTCTGGGACGGATTGGGCGCAGGGGATCCTCGAGGCTACGGGGGGTAAAGGGGTCGATTTGATTGTGGATTTCGTCGGCGCAAGCTATTTCCAGAAGAACATGGCTGTGGCGGCTAAGGATGCGCGGTGGGTTATGCTGGGACTCATGGGCGGCTCGAAGCTTGAGGGGGTGGATATTGGGATGTTACTGTTTAAGCGGATACGCCTCGAGGGAAGTACGTTGCGGAGTCGCGATCCGGAGTATCAGGGCCAGCTGAAGGATAAGCTTGCTGAGTATATACCGCATTTCGAGAGCGGGAAGCTCAAGGTTAAGATCGACTCTGTGTTTGCCATGGAGGATATTATCAAGGCGCATGAGTTGATGGAGAAGAATGTCACGACGGGCAAGATTATTTGCACTGTTCCATAGGTAATGGTCATAATGGATGGAAAGAGTTCGTTCTAATAGCATATCACGCGTTGGTTGACGTTGAAAATCTGATTTCTCTACTAAGAAATGCGAACATTGGTGTCTGTCTGAATCAATCTCAAAACAATCATGTATTCCCGCCAACGCCGAAGCCAAACCAATTCCGGGGTTCTTCAATCGATCCCTCAGTGCTCATTCAACCACTTTAGCATTTGCTCATACGCCGTTTGTTGGGCTTCTTTGATGTTGGGGTCGGTGTAGTCACCTACAACGGCAAAGCCTGTTCATTATTAGCCCATTTGACCTTTCACGCGCACTCTAGAATGTAACTCACCATGAGGTACACCAGGATAGACCTGAACCTCGTGTTCTAAGTTGCCCTTCGACATGGCGTCCTCACCCGCTATGCGGACCTCGTCGGGGAACATCGGGTCACTCTCGACACACACTAAACTCACGGGCGATTTCAGACCGCGGAAATCCTCCGGCGACACGAGCGTAGCGTGTGCGAGAGCACCGGCCTTGATAAACGGACCCTTCTTTGTCGGGCCTTGCCCCTCGCCGGCCTCTTCGTCTGGTTGTTTCTGAGCGCCGGTCCAGCTTGTATGGTTGGCGAGCCGTTCGCCAGCTAAAAGTAATATGTATCGTCCACCTATGCAGTACCCAACTCCGTAGATGCCTCCTCCGTTTCCTACCGCATCCGCGAATTCTCCTTCGGCCGCATGAATCACCTTCTCGAGTATGGGAAGCACTTTCTCTTCAGTATGTCGCGCCAACCACATATCAATAATGAAAGATTTTGCGGTCTCTGCGGCTTTCAGCTTGAATGTTTCGAGCAATGAAGTTACGACTATTTCGGATTCGGGGACCGCTGTTGAGTTGGGTGCTGGGTCGCCTTCAAATAAGTCTGGCATAACCACTACGTAACCTTCGCTAGCGAATTTGTCGGCCTGGATTTGGTTGTTCTTAGACTTGAGGCCGGTGCCCCCTGTTAGCAATAGCAGGAGTTTCGACGGGTTCGACGGGTACGAGTTCGGCTTCGTCAAGTAGACCTGTCAAGATGTGTCAGTCTACAAGCACACCAGCACGAAGCGATGGGTGGGCTATACATCAACTCCACCGAGTAGCCTGATCTCTCCTTTGGGAGATTCGCCGTCCGCTATTTTACGGTCAATCAGAATGCACATATTGAACGAACTGTAGACACGTACGTGTAGGCCGATCAGTTGTACAATGCTCGCTGATGGTCGGCCCCGCCTCGTCTGGCGACTCGTGGGCATCGCTCTCAGGCGCCTTTGTCGCAATCTCGGGGTCTGCCATGGCTGTAATGATGACGGTGCTTAGTTCGGACCTATAGCTGGTAATTGCTGGAGCGACAAGTTGTAACGATCGAATATAGGATGAACACAGAGGTAGGTAGGTATGGAATACGATAGCTTGCGCCAAGATGAATCCTAAATGTGTACACCTAGGTAGCAACGTAAGCTCTAGGTATGAGGTTGTTTACCACCTGCTACCAAGTACATCCATGTAACACCTACTCTACCTCTTAGTTCACACCTAGGTAGCTTCAAGGCCTAACCTAGGTAGGATTGGAGGACCCTGATGCAGGTTCACAAGCGGCCCACTGCTCCTCCCCATTAACATGCAGGAGGGGCAGCTTCTTCAGTGGTGCCTGAGGAATGGTTGAAAGCCCCACCCGACGTGCGCACATGCTTGGTGGGCCATATAACCCCGCACTTCACCCCATGGTCTTTTTTACCATTTTTATCAATAGGAGAAAAAGGCCCTTTTATTTATCTTATAACCGGCTAGCTACTTGCGACCTAGCTTCTACCCTAATGTTACAAGGTCTCCTAACGGTGGTGTATGTGGAAGTGTAGGTTTTGCAATTGTCGTTGGTGGACCGTTGAAGAGTAGGTAACAAGCCGCTTTCCACGGGTGTATCGGTACCAGGTATAGTGGGTGAGGAACTATCGGCTGCATCAAGCTCTCCCCTCTCTGAGCGACGCTCTGCCGTGAGTCATATCATGCAGCTCCAAAGGGGACACACAGGCGTCATCTTCTTGGGATGCCTCATCCCTTTGAGAAACTAGCGTTTCCAGAGAGCATACACCAGTCAGAGTAACAGGATTCTGAAATTCCTTGCTTGAGCGAGGTGATCTAGGATGGCGTAATCTGGGATGCTCTGGGTCTAACAGGTTCAGGGGCGCAAGTTCTTGGTCAGCAGCCGTGACAGGAACAGAGTTAATACACCCCGACCAATCTCCTTGGCCACTTTCTTCATAGGCAAGTCTCTGGAGCTGTAGAGTCTCGTTACACGCCCATTCGAGGTTTTCGTACTCCCTATTCTTCCATCGCTTTTGAGCGCACAACAGGATGGGATCGAGAACCCAGGACACCAAGATGATGAGTCCTCCGATGATGTAAATGATATATAGACCGAAGACGCTAAACGAGATGTATGATGTGCTGCGGATCTTCTATTGTGAGAAGTTAGAGAAAGGATGTGTCCTCGGGGGCAGGGGGGGTGGGGGGTTTATAGTAAATGCTTTTTCGTGTACTATGTTTGAATCGTGGTACCTTACCTGATTCTGACAAAAGCTCCTCTGACCTGCATTCGTAGCATTGGTTTGGAATTTTATAAGATTCGGGTTGCTCACACCATTAGCTGTATCAACCACTGATGCTTGTAAAAGCGAAAGAGATATGTTCCACCAGTTGCTCACGTCGGTTTTCCACTGGTCTTCTGGGAGCGGGCTTTGTAGCAAACCTTGCAAAGTTCGCCAAGAAGCCAGAGACTGGGAACTCATTTTAAGAACGACATTGGAGATAACAGTAGGATAGTTGTTCAAGATCTGTAACAACCAAAAATAGCGGCTCGCTCTGTCGTTGGAAGAATACGTGTCTATTGCTTGCTCGAGCGAAGTGAAGTTGGAGAGGTCGGCGCCAAAAAGTGAAGCAGCTCCTACCGTTGCATCGCTGTAACTGGCCAGCGCGCTACAGGAATTAACCTTTGCTGAAGGTCCTTGGCAGATCTGATATTGAAGCATACAACCCAGAGGTGATGCAGCCTCAGCAGGACGGTAGAGTGTCTGGAACTTGACTGCATCATCCAGATCATTTGCGTTTGGATCCAGATGAACTACTGCGTCCTGAACCGGGATATAGGAGCGGTACCAGGGATCATACACTGGACTGCTGGTGTAGACCCGATTCCCTAACAGAAAGAAGAGGTCCAGATCGGCATTCCCATGCAGCAAACTTTTATCAGGAAGAAAATCGCCAGTATAAAAGCCCCCATTCACTATTACAGCTCGTACCACGCTGCTCATTCCATTGTCAGTAATTTCAGTGGAATATAACTCACGATAGGGAAGTTAGAACCAACAGAATTGATCGACTTACACTATACCATAACCAGAGGGAATGCCAGTGCTGGAGGACGAGACGTATTGAGAATATGTATCTCTGACAGCAAGGGTGTAATTAGTAAGAATTTCATTCTTGCGTCCTGCGATGGCAGGGCCATAATAATAACCGGTGTAATTCGAACGGCCACGATTCTGCGTCGGCTCACTACGGTCCTCAGTATTCAGTGGTGCGCAGTGAAGAACTGTCCTAAACAGGATGTTTTCAACAGGTGGAAGATTGACACCCAGGTGGTCACTTATACTGATATATCCTGAGTCTAGAACCAGGTTAGATGTGTTGCTTCGGCATAAATCCTCGAATGGGCAGGATCCTTGGGGATTGTAACTTGTATCCAGAGTTTTGCGGACAAAGGCCGTACTACCAAAAACACCAGTTTTGTCCGGAGAATACATCTGTTGAGCATAATTGGCCGCATTACTGACTAAAGAAGTTTCCCAAGGAGCCTTCGAGGTGAGTTTATCGCCCTGAGCAAACTTTGCGATATCGATGTACCCACAATTGATCCCATTAATTAACACTTCGTCCCCAATTGCAGTTGAGATGCTCGATGAAAATCCACTAGCCAAGGCGAAGGCCAAAAGGCAAATGATTGAAAATATTATAGGTGGAAATGTTCTGCTCAGGTTGTTTTGTGCTATTTTGCGCCAGGTCCATGAGATCTGGATAAGTGACCATAGACCAGATCCAGATGACGACGAGTTGCGAAAGATAGCTTGACGTTGGTAGTGAAGCGCGTCGCGATGTTCTACGACTGAGAATTTTCTATGAAGAATCGAGCACATGATACGCCAGAAGCGGGAGGCGACAATGGTAATAAAAAACGCTGTGAACGATATAAGGAGAGTGCCTTCTCTTCGCCCTAAAGTCAAGGTGGCTCCGAAAACAGGCCCACGCGACCAGTTAGTCCATAGCCCCAGGTAAACGTTATAGTCTAAAGGATCTGGAGGTTTGGGGGATAGAAAAGTCGCCATGATCGACGACGGACAAAAGTGCAATGACTTCACTCAGTAAAATAGTTAAGGATGTGGGTTTGTAACCATTAGGCATCAAGTAGTGGAAAGGTGTGTGGAAGCCTTATAATGCTAATATAACTTGCACAGACCGAGGCAATGGAATCGATTTCAATGCGTGCGAATTACGAACGGTCTGGGATACGGATGGTGATAGTGAAGAGACTCCCTTCAAGAGAGGTGTGTAGGTTATGGACAAACGGATAGCTCTAATAACGGCAAAGATTTTGCACCACATACCCCATGCACCCTCATGACTTTATATGAAGTATAAGAGAGCTTCTAGTCCTTAAAATAGCTGAGTCTGCCTAGATATAGAACACTACTTTATATAGAAATGTTCTTAGCGAGACAGACTCATAGCATCCGTAAGAAGTGTCCTCAATGCGATATAGCATCACGTCTGACTACGGTGAGTAATTGGAGAGAAGCACCCAGCCCCCTAATAGTCTGAAACCGAAACGAAGTAGCTGCCGTTGAGAATAAGGCTACGGGGCTTCAGTTAGACGCCGAGAATCGCCCCCAGGTTTCGCCTTGGCCCCTTGTTACACGCGCTGAACACTAGTGCACCTGGTGTAGCCCGTTGCGCATGTCTCAAGGCTATTGAAATTGACGCTATTCAGCCCTCACTTATCTGTGTAACATACGCGGAGATCGGAGGTTAGGACCGCCGAGGGCACTTGTATATATACCTAAATAGACCCAAGCCAGCCTGCAAGGCCGGAAGGACCCAATAGACCTTCAAGGGCCTAGGCAAGCTACATTAGTAGATTATTATAATCTGAAGTCATTCCAAGCCCTGATTTCCAGCCCTTGTTATAGTTTAATGTTCAAGTTTTCTCTAGTCACTAGTCGGTTAGTTAGTTGTACCTCTATTAGCCGATGTATCACCACCGGCGGTTAGGAAGTCCGCCCCAATCACGCAGTCATATAGATTTAGTTCAGCCACCGAAGGCCGGGAGCCATCTAATTGGACCTCAACAGATCTTGGGCAGCTATATATACTATTGTAATCTGAAACTATTCCAAGCCCTGATTTTGTCTCTTGTTATATAGATCCCTCCTATTACGTTTCTTAAATAGTTATTAAAGCAATATAGCCTAGCGTTTAACGGAATTAGTTTTACTAGTACATCAGATATTTCCGTGCCATACATGCTAGTCCGCCATCATAGATATTGTTAACAGGTTCGTCTATTAAATGTCTTAAATGTTGAAACGATACTAGAGTCTCACACGTCGAGTGCAGTGGTAGCTTCAGTACTCATTATACCCATGTTTGTGGGCTATCAAGCACCGCTGATATGATAATGGGCATGAAGCTCTTCACCCATCTTGTCACAAAAAGCTTAGGTCAGCTTACAATGTGCTCCCACTTCCTGCATTAACAAGGTTGGTATATGCAGTGCTGAGTGGCGTAGATACAATATTGGGAGACCTTAGGCTGTTGCAGGCCTTTCCCCTGGTTTTACTATGCGCGCCGCTTATACTATGGCGTTGATAAACTGGAGATGCATGTAACCCATACCACAATGAATTACTGCCTATTTCCACCGTTACTCTTTGTTTCTTCATGTATGTAGGAAACTGGCATTGCAACATAAATGGAAAGAAGGAAACTAACTGTTCACATGAGGGGTGTCATAATAGCTTTGCCACTGACGGCAAGCTCAGAAACTTTTAATTCAAACATAACTACAGCCTCATCAATGCAGAATTTAACTGCCTTTCCTTAACCATGGTCTATGTTGGCTCCCTTTGTTGTTCTAATCAGTACTAGACCTTCCCCTGCTCGCCCTCCCTTCCTCATATAAGCTAGGCGCGAACGGTTTTATCTGTCAAGTGGGTGGGCAGGTAAGGTTTCGACCCAGTCGAGCCCAGTGGCCGCTATGGGCCACCGTTACAGCCCCGCTGAAGATGGAGGGGTATAGGCAAGCACAAGCGGGAGAAGGATAGACCTGGCGCCAGCTCTGCGCCAGCTCTGCGCCAGCTGCCAGAGCAGTCAGTACCAGGGTACTTTAGTCTTTAGCAGACTTGGGTAGCGTCCTGGCACAGTAACTTGCCAGACATGCTGTTAACATAACAACAGCCTTGTCAGCTGCTGAAAAAGCCCCGCGTCTGATCTTTGGTCTCCACAGCCTGCCTAGCTGGGCTGGGACTTTAATGAGGAGACGCCTCAGACGCGACTTTTCATGTTGATTGGACGCGTTCTGTATCTTACCTAGGTCTCTCTCCCATATTCTGTACCAACATCAAGATCTCCAAAACTCTCTGTCCCCGTTACATTCGATTCGCGCCATACGCCGTCTTCTCGAGCTATCGACAAGGAACAAGCATAAACTCAAACCCAAATCGAATTCATAAGCTCAAGCTCAAGCCCAAGCCAGAGATGTCGGTGGCCGGGGCTCAACAGGCCATTACCCAGGGCGCCTTAGAGTGCGTACATCACCCCTTGCCTTGCCATATAACCGTAGTTTTGACATCGAACAATGGCTAACCCGGCCGCACAGTGCCATCTTTAACGAACCCGGGACCGCCGGCCAGAGATTTCCTGTACCCGTCCTTCAATGTCTTCAAATCAAACCTCTAGCTGCGGCCGGCGCTCCCGCCCAACAAGAGCGTTACAGAGTCGTTCTCAGCGATATCCGGAATTATGTCCAGTGTATGCTAGCAACCCGTAAGCAAACAACTTTGTCCGCGCAGATATGGGGGAATTGGAGGCTCACTATCCCACAGAAGCCAATCATGTTATTCACGATAATCAGCTCGTCCGGGGTTGCATCGTCCGCGTCAAGTCATACCAAGCAAACGAGGTCAAGGGAAAAAAGTATGTTTTAAGAAACCCCTCGCAGGAAGCCCTCAATTAACAATGTTGTAGCATCCTGATTATCATTGACCTCGAAGTTGCTACGGAGCTCGGAACACATGACCGAATCGGCGAGCCCGCGCCATTTGAAGCTAAGCCACAGGCTGCAAATGCCTCGACCGCAATCGGCGGCTCTGGCTTTTATGGCGCCAAGGCAGAGTCTTCAGCACCCGTCAAGTCAGAGCCCATGTCGTCACGCATGGGCCCCGGGGCCGGTGGAATGCAGAGCACCGGTTCCAAAACTCACGGAAACATCGTCATCTACCCCATCGAGGCAATCACTCCTTACGCACACAAATGGACAATCAAGGCTCGTGTCACGTCGAAATCAGAGATCAAGACTTGGCACAAGGCGTCTGGCGAAGGCAAATTATTCTCAGTAAACCTTCTCGATGAAAGTGGCGAGATTAAAGCGACTGGGTTCAACGAACAATGTGATGCGTTTTACGACTTATTACAAGAAGGCCAGGTTTACTACATTAGCACCTGTAAAGTGAATCTTGCGAAGAAGCAATTTTCAAATCTTCCAAACGACTACGAGCTTGCTTTCGAGCGAGAAACGGTGATTGAGAAGGCAGAGGACCAGAGCAGCGTACCCCAGGTTCGCTTCAATTTCGTCCCCATATCTGAACTCCAGTCAGTCGAGAAGGATGCCACAGTAGATGTCGTTGGTGTGCTCAAAGATGTGGGTGAAGTATCTCAAATTATCGCAAAGACCACACAAAAGCCATATGACAAGCGTGAGCTTACGCTCGTTGACGACTCCCGATTTTCGGTTCGTCTCACAATATGGGGTAAGACAGCAACCACATTCAGCGCACAGCCCGAATCAGTAGTTGCTTTCAAGGGTGTCAAGGTGTCCGACTTTGGTGGGCGTTCACTTTCTCTGCTCGCATCAGGTACCATGGCCTTGGATCCCGATATCGAGGAGGCCCATCGACTGAAGGGCTGGTACGACTCCGAGGGGCGCGCCGACAACTTCAGTACGCATAACAATATGGCGGGCTTGGGTGCGGCTACGGGACGCAAGGATCAGACAAAGTGCATATCTCAAGTCAAGGACGAGGGTTTAGGCATGGACGGCTCAGCAGACTACTTCACGCTCAAGGCGACGATTGTGTATATCAAGCAGGACAGCTTCGCGTATCCGGCCTGTGCTCAAGAGGGCTGCAACAAGAAGGTCGTGGATCAAGGTGACGGGACGTGGCGCTGCGAGAAGTGCGACATCGCACACCCACGTCCACAATACCGCTACATTATGAGTGTTAATGTCAACGACCACACCGGCCAGCTATGGCTCTCGTGCTTCGACGACGTCGGTCGCATCATAATGGGAATGTCGGCCGATGAGCTGATGGAAGTCAAGGAGAACGACGAGGATCGCTCCCAGCCCATCTTTGAAGCTGCGAACTGCTCCAAGTTCAGTTTCCAGTGCCGCGCCAAGATGGATAATTATGGCGAAAACCCGAGGTGAGTCATTGCTTGCTGCCATGATTTTTATTCCACTATCAATATTACAATTGTACTCTTTTACTAACCAGAGTACCAATCTGCAGGGTCCGATATCAAGTTGTGAGCGCATCTCCGATAGATTACAAGACTGAGGCCCTAAAGCTGGCCGATATGATCAAGCAGTTTGGTATCAGCTCGTGATGAATGACCTCAATTTCCTAGGATCTATCAACCTAGTCGCCACCTTTTGGTTGGGGACCTTACAACCTATAATGGGACGGATATGCCTTCAGGAACTTGCCTCAGCACTCATGTGACAATGCTACTACTTAGGTAGTGGCCGTCGATACGATACGGGATATGATAGAGCGGATATGGAAAATAAAGGGAAAATGCTTGTTATCCTTAGCTCGGAATGATGTATGTGTGTGTGATGGAACAGGGCAGGCATCTTCATGTACTCCTAATGAATATACCTTGCGTGGACGCCGGGACGTTCACGCCAACCCTAGTCTGCATGGTGCGCATAATACGCGAATATGAGATGGAAAAGTCTCTTTGCCGATTGGAACCTGCAATAGCATCGAGTTTAGTGAGTTGGCATCTGCAGATAATGTGAACGTAGAAGAGAGCCGTCAGTGCAGGTGCGATAGGGGGCTAGCTATCTAACTAGAGGTATCTATACCCCGTAATAGTCGGTTTTGTAGCAAACGACCTTCTATCCACATCGCAATTAATATCATTATTATCTCATTGCCGAAAACACCTGCTGTATACGTCGTAGTGAGCGCTGCGGTTCGTTCTCGTTGGCAGGAACTGGAGGGCGTTACACATAATATGTGCCTCCTATATCTAATATCTAACCTTGGCTTTTTTTCTCCTTCCTCTATTTTCACCAGTTTATTGAGCCGCAACTAACGAAGGCGGCAATCGGCACCCTATAAAGCTCGCCGGGCAGGCGGGCGAGAGCTGACTTCGACAGTATCCCACACGCCATAGACGTCACCAGCCACTACCACCACGACCACAACCATCATCGTTGCTCCCGTTGTTGCTCCCTTTGTTACTACCCACAAGCTGACGAAGACATGGAAAAGGGGGAAGGAATAGTAGATGCTTGATATACCCAATAGTGTGGAATATAGTGGGAGAGTGCGTTTATATCGTCTTAAGTCATTGCTAACTATCTACTTACCCAGGTAGGTGGTGTGTAAAGAAGGAACGGTAGTTGCTGTATGTAGCCTTCATTTTGAGTGGGGTGGAGTGACGGGATCAAGGAAGGTAAGGTAGGTTCCTAGGTAGTCAGCAACAGGTTTGGATAAATCGAAGGAAGCTGCTGTAAAGTATAAGAGTAACGTTGGCTTCGGCTCACAGATGACACCCGGCTTTCCCTTTTCCATATACAATTCATTTACAGTCTTTTATTTCTCTTATTCCTTGGTTTTTTACTCCCTGTACTTGTTTTAGTATAATCCATCTCACTGTTGAGTTCTCATCCTCGATTACACACCTTGGTTTTATAATTTATGCCGAGTTCGAAACGAGACTTCGAGTTATATGCAGAGTGGCATACAGCCCAAGCACCCAAGCCCAATAAAGACCCCGAGGCAACGAGGGCCATCCAACTCCCTTGCCCAGACGGGCCTGGGTCGGAGTAAGTAAAGCTTCGTTACCCTCAAATGTGTTCATGTGTTATGTTCGCCGTTATACTCACTATGTTAGTTACGACAGCATCTCAAGAGATTAAACCCCCATTACGCGGGAGTCGAAGAGACGCTAGCTGCTGGTACGTGTCATAATTACTTTACTTGATTATATAGGGGTATTTATGTTGATGATGTTGCCTTGATAGCTAGCGAACCTGTCGAGATCGCAAACGCCGAGCACTGACCTTCCAAGCAGCTGCCAGGCAACTGCTTAATCCGGCTCTGGAACTGTGGGAACATGGCAACTTGTCCTGAAAGCAAAATGTGAGATGAATCTTCTTTGCCGCACCGGGAGTGAACCCTCATGAGGCTCAGGGAACGTCACGAGTGGGCACACACACACTACGAGTCTCACACCTCCGGGGTCTCCAATAAGAGTATGACACTTCTTCCTTTTTCCACTAGATGTGGTCATACGTAAGTCATACTCCGTACTCTGCTTGCACATTCAAGTGAGAAATGGCTATACCCTCATTATTCCCTGATTATACAGTGGTTATACCTTGGTTATGGGTATAGGCTAACATACAAGAGGTGTAGAGCCGCAAATCAGCGAAATGGAAAACACACTTGCCACGCTGTGAGCAAATGCCCTTATTAAAAAATAGCCTATGTATGTGTTAATTTATTCCCATTAATGAATCTATCTAGTGTAACATGTCATATAGATTTCGAAACTGCATGGGAAGATGACCGTCGCCGTCACGAAGCTGTACGACGTCGTTATACGGATAGACTTAACCCCTCGGCAATCAAAACGCAACAGAGACGAGAGCTCCATCACCGAACCTATCCGAATTACTAGGGTTTGGAAGATATATGTTCACGATAATAATTCAATAGGGATTAACTAGAAGGCCCCTTCGCACTGGTCTCTTATTATAACCACCTTCGGACATCATGGGTCGGATGAGAGTAGTGATCATCCAGAATTGGTAGCTATTTTCCAGAGGCTCGCGGGTCTTCCTCCGGAAAGCATAGAATTGCGCGATATGCTACACGAGAAGATCATATAAGAATGGCGCCGCTCCACGTCGTTTATACATACGTTTACACCCCCGACTCTGACAAATCTGTTTTCGGGGATCAAACTACGCCGCCTCATCATGGAGAGATGCAGCCATTGACTCAGTCCATCACAGTTAGGAAAGCTATTGAGGAATATCAACCAAAATTGGAGGATCATATCTAGACAGGTGGTCCATAGTCTATCATCCACGATAGTGGATTCAGGACTAAAGGGATCGAATCTGCGAACCTTAACGCAATGCCAAAGTATGCTGCTCGGCCTAAATCAAAGCTACGGAATTACCGACGCAAAAATTATCGAGAATTGGATCGTTAAGGGACAGGGTTACGAAGAGCCAATATCCTTTTCAGACGATGAATCTGAGAGAGGTTCACAGCCCCAGAATTCACACCCAGAGTCAGAGGGAGCCCATCCTAGCGGCCTCAAACGGAATCCCTTCGTCACTGTAAGCCGGATACTTCTCATCAAATCAAATCAGACCTCCTAAGCGGGCATTAACCATCTTACCACTCACAAGCGCTCGCTCGCCCACGCTCACCCATCACGTTGCGTTATACTACCAACCCCCTTCAAGGCCAAAATCAATCAATAATCTCATAGGTTTGCCGCCTGATCTGTCGACGACTGGCCCCGCATCCGCAAATTGACGTCGCCAACATTGATTGCGACAGTCGGTCAGCCAGTCGGTCTAGCAAGTCAATAGTTGATGTTTCATCGCCATTTCCGGACCTATTCACAATATCTAACCTAGCCTTAGCCTTTCGAAAGGTATGGAAAACCCCCATTCAGCCCTCGCTTATATGAGACAAAATACCAAACCCCAAAAATTACAGAACCCAAGGGCACTTGTATAATATAGCCTCAACTAAAATCCAAGCTACAATGCCAGAAGCAATCCAATCAGACCTTCGAGGACCTAGGCAAGCAATAGTGGATTATTGTATTCTAAAGCTATTTCCAAGCCCCTGAATTTCGGCCCTTGTTATAGTCGACCCCAACTTCTGTGCGTATTGCAGTGATCGCTTCATAGAGTCTACGGGAGAGGCGGAATAGGAGCTCAGATCCATATCCCAGCGTACTTAGCCAAGGCTCATCACTTCGAATAGGTGGATTCCATACCAGGGATCTAGGGCGGGATGACTGCTTCCCATAGGTATATTTCATTCTGCCTAGTAAACAAGGAAGTTACTAGTATATCAGCGCAGGTATCCCAGCGCGATGAGGTGCTATGATTATTCCAAACTCTCAAGATTTTTCTTCTTCTGATCTAGTTGTACATAAGGACATCACCTTCGTTCAGATAGTCGCATTAACCGGCGGTAGTTTTCATGCACAACCTAGACTTATCATAGATATACAATCACTGTATAGTCACGGCTTTATGGGAACATAGCAATTGCTCAAGCGAATAAATTGGGTATAATCGTGTATTACTAACTCGAGTAGCTAAACGACCATCTAGGTGCTTAGCAAATCGCCCATCAAGTCTTCCTCATCAAGCTGCTCAAGACCAAGTGTCGGATCCTGAGCCTCACTCAGCGAGGACTTGTCGCGTCTCGATTCTTTCACCAACCATTTGATAAACTCCTTACTGCTTCCTAGACGCTGATCTGTCGAGGCAGAAATGTGTCTGAGATCTTTGCTCGCAGCCACTACGCTCTTAATCTCACGTGCAATATCCGCTTCCGTCAAATGCGCTATCGGAGGGAGGAAGTGCAGGAATTTCGTTCCATCGTCGTTCTTCTCGATGACGCCGTGCAACATTCCTGCTATGATCATGTTTTGAATAAGCGCCTCGACATCTTCGTCCTTGCTTAGAGAAGAGCCTGTCTCGGCGCTTTTCGTCATCTGGCGGATTTCTGCGATCGATATCTTCGTGTAGATGTCCTGCAGTGAGAGGACGCGCCACTTTTGGTACGATGCCATGACTTCCTCGACTAAGCCCACGTTCCCATCTTCCATCCACACCTGTGCGTTTTGCTGTGCTTCTGACCTCAACTGATCGACGTCGTCTGTTGTAAAGGCCGTTGCGAGTGAGACGTAAGGTCTGCCCAATAGTCCAAGAATCTTAGTTGTTGAAGCAATTGTGCGAGGCGGCGAGCTGCAGAACTTCCCGTCTGCGAGTAAGCTGACCAGCATCCATTTCTTGAACGCGTCAACCATTATTTTGCTGCAACCACCATCCTTGGCTGGATATGTAACGTTTCGTTCGAAAGCGTCCCGTGCCTTGTTCCAATCCCTTCTCGCGCAGTACATCATACCACACGTCAAATCGTATTCCAGCACCGCCGAGGCCTTGACTTGGTAAGTGAGACCCGTAGATTTTGAGATGTACAAGGGCGGAGGCAGTCTCGAGTCACATAGATATTGAGGGTTGTTATAGTTTGCCATGCCGGGATAGTAGACAATGGGTTTATCTATGACGGGTAAGGCTGGCTGAATGTTGTCTGTGTCGTATGCGAGTCTCACTAAGAGGATGTGTGAGGAGGTGAGCATAGTCCCGGAGGGATCGAGCTTTAGGATGGCCGAAGCGAGGCATTCAACTGCTACAGAGGGCTTGATAAATATGTTAGCAGAGCACAGGCACGTCCCTAACAGTAGCCAGTACGTACGGGTAACAGCCGGCCACTTCCTACAGCGTCCATTATCTCGAGTAAATTTAACCCAGCATAACGACACTGTCGCCCGTCGAAGCGCATCATAAATGTGACAAGTTTCTCTAGTATGAATTCCCGAGGAATGTTGGCGGCGGCACTGGGTAGTAGAACGGCATGTAGTATGGCGAGGTAGGATAGTGAATTGACGGAGGGGTCGATGACCTAGTGTCGTGATTAGCAGGCAGATGAAGCATGCAGATGCTGGGGGGGCAGTACATTAAGGAGCTCTGTGCTGAAGCCCACAAGGTCTCTGGGCCGTTCTTTGAGTAGCTTGGATAATCTCTGAGTATGAAGCACGGCGGCCTTGTGGTAGATGTCGTTGTCGGTCAGGTCGCTCTGCGGCGGAAAGGCCAACAGAGCGCTGGCGACTTGATCCATGACGGGGGGCCCAGGACTATTTCACAGCGCGATCGCAGAGGGTTCTACTCGTAGAATGTCGTGATAGTGTATCATTCGATATATCTGCTGTATCATCTGCGGCAGTTCGAATTCCAAGACGCCGATTGTTGATGTTGTTGAGCTAGAGAGCCGATCAAGGATGTTGTTGGTAGGTATGGTTACATAAGATTTGGGAGGTGGGGGGAGCTTGTTGCCATGTGGCGGGGCTACCTAGTTGTAAGCCAGGTAGGTAGAGACAGACTGTTTGGGGCGGGAGGGGCCATGACAGAAGGGAGGCGGCATTATGTGGGGCGAAGCCGCTGCGACCTAAAAAAGTAAGGCACTTGCTAGGTACCCGCTAAGTACCCGCTAAGTACCTAGGTTCTTGATTTGCAGGCAACAATTGTCAGATTTAAGCCAATTAACTAACGTGAGCTTGTTCTTGATTGTTCTGTTATCCCGTTACTAGGTAGCTTCGGAGTACCGCCTCAGGTCAGTTACCATTTAATCCAATAACAATAGACGAGACAACGGGTTTGTTCGTTAGGGAGGCTTTCAGGGGCTTCAGTTTGTAGTCGGCTCATTTAGTGTAGGGTAAATAAGGGTATGAAATTGATAGCTAAAGAACTATAAAAGAGTGACTAGATACATAGGGAATCATGAGATTATATAGACATAGGATATGAGGCATGCCAGGGGCTCTGGATGCTTGTGATCTGAGTGATCCGTGCGTCCGGAAGGAGAGGAAGGGGAATGTGGCAGGGGCACCGTACAGACCAGAGAGTTCGTAACAAGTCTATCCTATTTGATCCCTATGATCAGGAGCCCCTTTAAAGGAGTGACAAGGGGGATAAGAACAGCTAATGCGGTAGAAGCCAAAGGCACCGCAAAGGCGGCGTTTCTCGCAGTGCAGTGCGGTAGACCTAATTCCCATTGACCTGCAGGGGGGATAACACAGCGGTAGATTAGAAGACTCTATAAATTGTGTGAGGGATCTCTTACTGCGAGTTTCAATATATAGAGGGATCATCGGGCTTAGGTTGAGTCGTTCCTGTGGCTCCACCTAAGTACAACAGCTTTTATACCCACCATATACCTAAGTATCAAGGACAGCAGTCAAGTCAGCTCCCTAGATCCGGTGGCGATAACTCGCTTAGCGCTGATATTGGGATACATTATCTCGATATTGAGTACCAAGCAATTGGCGAATATCGATAAAATCGACTGTGCGATGAGAGTGAACTGCCTCTAAGCTCTCGCATCACTGTTCTAAAAATTTCAAACGGGAAAGAAAGAATGAGGGAGGCTATATTTTATAGAGGACAAGAAAAATACCGAATACGATACCTGGCGAACTTGTCACATCTTAAGGTATCGGAAGGCCTTGCACTGCCGGTATAGGGGCTTAATCGCCGAGGCTAAGACCAAATCTGCGAGAATTTGAGGGCTAATGTACCGAGCTTTAGAGGAGTCAATTTCTAATGTATAGAAGAGAGTGGCGCGGGCGTTTGTGAGTAGAGCACTGATCGGTTCAATGGTTGCGGGAGGAGGGTCTTTCCGTCAGACAGCACCACCGATGACGACACCCAGGACGAAAAGAGATGGAGGGCAGATTACACCGCTTCTAATTACCGAGTCGCTACACAGCTTGGGGACAGATGGGCAAGTAGAAGACGATCTGGTAGTTTGCTAAGTTGTAACTAGGGGCGAGTTAGCCAGTGTAAGTTCAAAAAGGGGTAGTTGTCCTGGTACATACAAGGAATAACATAGGGTGTTGGCTCATGTTAGGTATGGACTGAATAGTCGCTAAGGATAAAGCCGTCTTATTTGTTACACGTAGGTGACACCTGTACGCTGTTTCTTATGCCGACTTCGGCCGTACACCTCTGTACACCTCTGTACGGCTTCGTATTCGCGCATGTCTTATTAGTATTGAATACGAAGGTATTCAGCCCTCGCTTATTTGAATCAACTGGTATAACAATAGTGGTTAGTCATCTTGGGAATCGCTGTATATAGTACTAGGTCAGGTCAGGTCAAGTCAGGTCTGAAGAAGTCAATCCAAGGACCTAGTCAAGACCTTGAAGATTATTGTTCAATAGAAGTCATCCTTCCAAACTCTGAATAACAGCCCTTGTGATATCACTGTCAAAAGTTATAGTCACAATCTACCCCAGGGATAGTGATATTAGAGTTGTCTATATATACCGAAGTTGACCCCATATATACCCAATAAGGGGGTGGAGGAATCAATTGGCTATTCTATTGAGCCTTAACTACCCTTTTGTCTACTTCTTGACAGCGATAGGCCCCACTACTCACTCTGGGGCACTCCCCTCTGACACTCACGCTGCTCCAACCCTTCGTTCTCAAGCGGAAACCTCACCGAAGCCAACATACGGGTTGGGTGCATGGTGTTCGGCGCCTTTAACACCACTCTGCCGACCATTGAGAAGATCTATTACCTCCTGGATATGTTCTTGATGCTCTTCGAGTTCAATATATCGTTGGGCCCATGGGATAGTATTTGGAAACGGACCATCGACCTCTGCCTGTTTTTGAAACAAGGCCCACCCTTCGTCGAAAAGTTTAGTCAGATCTCCGGCTGCGGCCACGTTGCCTGTTCGGCGCTGAAAATCTTCCTGTATGGATAACATATCCAAGGTCTCCAAGCTGGACTGCCCGTAAATTCTTTGATAGAGATTCAGTACTTCAAAACCTCTCCGAGCGGCCTCATCGTACTGCTTTGTCTTATCTTTGATGTTGAACATGACCCACAAGCATTTGGCATGAAGGTACATATACTCTTGATCTTTCTGCAAACTCAGCCAGCTTGTTATGTCCTTGATGTGGTCCTCTGCTTCATTGAACTTGCGTTTGCTAAGCAATAGACAAGCCATTCGGTACTTGGCCTCATGTAGTAAATAGTCGACCGCTCCACCTGAAGAAGATAACATCCTTATTATCGTCGTAAGCGTATTTCGCAAAAAGACGTACGTGATCCTGCCACTGCAATGGAGCTGTATAAATAAGAGCGCAATTTGTACAATAGCCGTAGTGTCCAAGCGAGCCATAGCGGCGTAACGTTCCCAAGTATGTAGATAGGAGTCTAGTAAGACTTCTCCAAATCGATAGAGTCCTTGCATGCCAAATATCCTGATTCGCGACCAGAGTTGAGATAATGGATGCGTGGGTGGCAACAATATTGACGTAAGCGCCGATGCGTATCGTAGGAACATATCAGCGAGCCGACCATCGATATACGCTAATTGAACAACCACTTTATAAGTGACTGGCCAGAAAAACCAGTCAGGTTGTTGGATGTATGTTTCGTACTTGCTAAAGCAAAGCTCCAGTAGAAGAAACCCTTCCCTCATTCGATCACGAGCGATAAACGCTTGTGCGATAGCCAAGTAATGGTCCCAAGTGAAGATACTACTTAGTACAGCGCTACTAGTACCCTCCTGTTGCCTAGCCTCGAGAAAGCCAGCAACGTAGTTCCCGAGAATTTGCATGCATTCCTGAAGTAGCATTGCATCGGTAGAGTCTTCGAGCTGCTGAGGAACACGGACAAGCTCATTACCAGAGGGCCCTCCTGCCTCTGGGAGCAACGGGGTCGCCCTATGTTCTTTGACTAAGATTTCCTCCAAGACAAGGGCCACACGGTATCGGTATCGCTGAAGTCGGTCCGGGGTAATCTTGCGGCCCCTTATATAAACGACGGAAGGTTTGCCGGCATCTGTCCGCGCCGTCTGTTGGCGAAATATCTGTACGGCGTCCACAGCTTTTATCTTCTTCTCAATATTCCATTGCTGGAAGCGAGCTTTATACATTCGTACACTATTGACAAAGTTATATCAGTGTTTGGAAGGTATAAAAAAGGCCCCCGGCTGATTGAAGGGTAGTGAGCCAAATTGACTTACGTTGCGAAAAAGTTATACTCATCTTTCATAATGTGCATGGTTTCCTTCAACGTCTTATTCTGATCTCTATACATAGCCGTTATTAATGACCGATGGTTTGCCCAGTCGCTTGCTGTATCATAGGGCCTAGTTGTCCCGAGCGACCGCACGGGAGATTTGGTCACGAATTTGTCTATATTGTGCTCTTCCGACTGAGTTGTACTTATTTCTCGAGAAGTAGTAGCTGTTACCAATGGCTCTGATAACAAGACTGTAGGGGTATATTCGATGACGGGCTGATCAGGTTGGGATGTATCAAGTACATCTTGGTTACTTATACATGGAGCGGACTGGTTGTCTTGGTACGGTAGAGACTTCGGTCGGTATCTGAAGTGATCTGTTTCCATGTTGCTAGTCCTGATATCTGAATCCCTGTTTTCTGAATTTCTGTTACCAATCTGTTGTTCCTCGGAATGCTGGGTGCTTTGATAACTTGAGGCAAGTTCAGCACGGTTCTGGCCGTCGCCGGGTATTTCAATTGGTACTGTAATGGACTGGTCTGCGGTTGATGTTAAAGAAGGTCTATCTTGAATATCGAACGAGAAGTCATTGCTAGGTGTGTATGGATGAGCGAAGCTTCTGGCGAACTTTTCTATGGTCTGAGACTATTCAACCTTAGTAACCAGCAATCAAGCATGGAAAGCAAAATAAGCTGTCGTAGCGTTAATAATATAAACACACCTCTTCTGCGGTACCTTTTTTTCGTTTCAAAAAAGCGTCAATTGATGTTGACAGGCCTTCACGTTCACTGGATTTACTCCAAGATGCTAATGCAATCGTTTGCCCTTCATCCTCCATAGATCGGATCAGCGAGTCTAAGTGAGTCAGCAACTTAATGGCCCTAGCATCCTGCTTCTTTTCGATATACAAAGTAGCTAGACCAGTCAGTAGTGGCAATGGCTTAGGCAATGATACTGTCGTGGTTAGAAAGCATGTGCTTATCTGGTCCAAAATGGAAATCAGTGGGCTGATATAGACCTCTCGTAACGGATTCGACGCTATAACCTGCCCGTACACGACGCCGGTCTGCGCGTCTATGACAATGGATCCAGAATCCCCATTCGATATATCTTGTACCTGAAGTCAGTAACCCTCATGTTTCGGATTGAGGAACTTACTATCACTGCCTGACATAACAGCACTCCAAACTGTAGACGCCCGACTGCCATTGATTCCTCCTAGAACTGATGATATCGGCTGAAGCATCGCATTTCTTACGGTATGGTTGGAGGTAATTATAAGAACTCTCGTTGCGCTCCTCGGATGAGTTGCAGCGACTTCATGGAGAAACACAGGTTGTGACGGATCTCCAGCACTCACTAAGGCATTTGGATACCACTGCTCTCGTTCCTTTAAATGGATTGCGGCCCAATCGAAATCCTGGCTACTAGAATCATGTGTGTTCTGATAGTCAGGGAAGAAAGCCAACGCCTCCTGTCCAGGAGCAAATGATCGGGTCTCTGGAGCTGGGCCTTTAGCAACCAGAGGCCGATTTCCGTCTATTAACTCGTCATCCTGGTCAGCATCAGTGAAAATATCGTATGTCACCTCATCGGCCACATAATCATCGATTTCGTAAGTTTCATCAAGCGGAATTCTGTCAAAAGTCGGGGTGGTGAATATCCTCGTTTGCATGTAGTCGTTCTCCATGGTTGTTAGATTAAATCGCTCACTGCCAGAGGGAAAATCTACTGCATCATGCATAATTGTATCCATTGATGCGTTATTCTCTTTTGCTTCAGCTGGATTTGAGTGTAGTTTTGATGGCCTTATAGCATGTGCTGCAGTTAGAGCATAAAGCTCTGATGCTATCTCGATAACACAACCTATGGTTGAACATTGAGGGCCTCCTGGAGAGACAGAAACGGTCGAACCACATAAAGTCAGTCCTGCATTAAGATCCGGCTGCGATATCAAAGGTGGTGCGCTGGTTTCGGGTTTGATAAAGACTCTGACTTGGTCGTACCCTAGCAGAATCCGTGGTCTCTTTTGACACCAAAAATAGAGATTAAAGAGCGGTTTGCCTACATCGCCAGGGAAGGCCGATTGGTTTCTCCGCCACCCCTTCCAAGAGTATTTGGACGATGATCTCCGGATACAGTACTGAAATTTAAGGTGATTGCTAAGGAGAAGGCTATTTAGAGAACTGAACTCCTTTGGGCGGCAAAACACCAGAATTGAAGGGTGAGATTTATCGACCGAGGGGCCGCACATCTTGAGTGTATAGTCTATATGTTGAATATGCTCCTTCAAGGTCGAATGTTCCTCGGTATTCTGTCTGAAGATATTCACGACCTCATAGTATCTCTCTTGGAATGCATCACTAATAAGTGAAGGGCTGTGAGGATAAACGAAAATCGGAGGGGAGACATTTGGGATTTGTACAGGGTCGCGGAAAGGATCCTCATTGAATTGAACTGTATTATCGATCACATGGACTTCTAAGGGGTGAGACGGAGTAGAACAAGCTGTTGTATTTACTTCTGAAGTTGAGCCAGACGAGGAACTGGGTAGGCTAGAAGTAGCCGCCGCGTTGCTTCCCCCCACCACGTAAGGGGAAAGGGTCTTCTGCGGGTGTATGTCATTCGTGAGTGGAGGTGAAGGCGGCCGCCTCAAAAGTCTCCGCACAGAACTACCCTTAGTCTAATTAGAATCTGTGTTAGTTCTTAGGCGTAATCTTGATTGAGTTATACTAAGACGGTGTCGTTCAGTAAGCCTCGAGTACTAACATTGACATCACTTTCGCGCGTTGGAGAATGAGGATAGCAAGCATTTAACGTGGGTATTGTCGCGACAGTGGTTGCTGGTGGTAGTGCATGACCCAATGTGCTCCTGTCTTGTCTCAAAGCAGATGACTGTGGTTCGCGAAAAACGCCGGATCGGATTTGAGAATACCTAAATTCTGTAAGCGCCGTCGGTTGAACCAATTCTATCAAAAAATTTACCTGGATATGGGCAGTGGGACATCTGCTGCATTCCTGGCGGCCATAGCCATTCTTCTTTATTGTAGGTTGATGGATCGAGACCGCGATGCGCGAGCTGCTGTAGATGTTTAAACTTACTACATACTTGCGGGCGGGGTAACCGGTGGCGTTCCCACGAACCAATCCTTTGCCTTCGGTTGCATTTGAGTGGATCTGAGGGTGGCTATGGTAGCTGAAGACTGAACATGGACTGTGACTTCTCAGCTCGCTAGATTTCCGATGCTGAGTCTCAAATAGCGATTCGTTTACCCCCTAATTCCCCCTTCCTGAAAGTAGAATGAGACACCGCGATGATGTTTCCACCCAGCCAGATGGAGAAGAATGAAATCGCAAAACAACTTCTTGGGAGTGAGCTACCTGATGGTTCAGCGGATACGATTTTTAAGGCGTACTTTGACTACTATGCCTCCGTCGTTTGCCCTTCAACATACGGAGACGCGCTCGTGGGAATTGATAATCCGGCACTCCAGAGCCACGCGAGCCTTTTGAGATACATCAAGTCTCTCCAAAGCAACCCGTCTTTATCTCGAGATGATTTTCTGGCCGCATCATTACCCGCAGGAGATATCCTACCCAAAGAGAAGGACTACGTAGCAACGGTAGCCACTAAGGTTGCCTTCATGATAGACTGTAGTTCCAAAGACTACTATTCTGAGGGCTTCAGAGCTCGTCAGGATGGTTTGCGCCTAGTCAAATGGGAAGCAAATCAACCACTCGTAGACTTTATGGAGCAAATTTTCCTCCCTGATGTCACTCAGACAGCCGCACAACAAGAGGAAATTGGCGAGATGCTGATGGGGAAAAAGGTCCTAAAGGCATGGAAACTTATAAGGCGCTACAGGATCAAAATCAAGCCTACGAATAACCTGCTGGAACACCTTCTATACGACCCTAGGGAAAGAACTCTCCATGTTTTCCACCACACATCATTCTTGAGGGCACATCTGAAGCGGTCGAAGAACGAATCTCTAGAGCTTGACTTTTCTAAGAGCTTAGAACTGTAAGTACTTTCAAACCTCGACTGTCTTCTGAAAAACACTAACCGATATTACAGAGGGACTTTACCACCCCGACTTCTCTTCGAAACACTCGTCTCCTTTCACTATATTCTCTTCCCGGTCTCAAGCGTTAGAGACAAACGGTCGCGCACACTTTTAAAGAAACTCATTCGAACAGAAGGCTTCGATCAAGACGGGCTGTGGGTTGAGTTTGTTCGACCTCTAGCGTCTGACATTACCTTCACTTACTGGGGGGCACGTCTAGTGAATCTATATAAGCTAGTAAAGCGACCTCCACCAGCGAATGCTATTATATCTTGGTTTGAGAGACATACTTCCGAGCGAAATGCGTTGACAGTGGCCATCGTAGGTCTCTTCCTCGCTGCTGTATTCGGCCTTCTCGCAACTATCATTGGTCTAATTCAACTCGTCATATCATGGTTGGCGTGGAGGTACCCCGTGTCTTCTGGCTCTTAGAAGAACTGGTTTTATAAGCTGCATTTATTTGGGCCTTGGATGATGGACGCGTGAGCTAGGTAGCTTATATCGCCGATCATTTATATAACAAGTCGAATTTTGTACCTTGCCTATGCGAATGCTTACTAACTATATATGATAGCAATGCCCACAGCTTTCCGAGATATACAAGTTTTGACACTACAACACGTCCACCCGATGAATGAACATCTGAACGTCTTACAGAATCACTCCAGGTCATTCAAGGATGCCCAGCCAGCCTAGAAATCAGTCTCATTACGATGACAATGAACTCTCTGGCAACATCGACGGCTTAGCGTATACTACGGTAGAAAATATTTATCATGTAAACGTCGGCAACTCTCAAAAGGCTCAATAACGGGCTAAAGAGCGATTAGTATGACACAGATGACGAGACTTGACCGTAGCGACCACGACGGACGATACAAGCCATCCAAGTCCCCAACACAGTATAAGCCCCAATTCACGGTTTCGAATTCTATTCCTAGACCGCCATCTCAATCTCGTGCTTGGCCTCCTCCCGGTTCTCTCGATCGCAGTATATTTCTAAATAAGAATCTCAAAAGCGACACCTTCACAGGGCGATTGGGAAGAATAAAGTGCTTCATCGCTGCTCGTATTGTCGAGTAAAACGAAGTTAGTCGACTTCAGGCTATCTTGACCCCACCCTAAGTTGATTCTACTAAAGCCGTTGACAACCTATAGCGGGTATTAGCCGAAAGTCTCCCTACTGTAGCAAGTGTCGGAGATCGGCTCATGTAGGTAGACAATGTTACGTCGCGTCTCTCAGCACTCCAACCTTTAGTGGCAGATCGTACAATTTGAGTGTAATTTGCGACATGTAGGTGTATTCCCCTTTAACGCCGGACTCACCTGCGCTAACTTTTAGTTGCATATTTACCCTTATATCCCGTTTTAAAACTCCTCTAATTGGCTAAAACTCCATGTTTAGCATGGCTTGGCAATATGCAGGTGAGTCTGGCGTTAAAGGGTTTCAAACTAGGTACTTTATTTGTACGCCTGTTCCCGGCGTCTTTAATTTAAAACTGCTTTAATTGTAAGATAACCAGACTCATATATATAATAGAGACCTCTGATTAATTCTATATACTTTGTTTTATATTCTAAAATTTTCCAGAGTCATGGTAGTGGTTTTAGCGATGTAAGCGTGCAGTTAGTGATGTCAAATTTCCATTTGGACCGACTTCTGTTTACAGCAAACGAGGTTGCAATTAACTCAAACATGCCCCATTTTGCGGAGAGAAACCGTGCGAAGGCTGGGGTAGTGTTTACCTAGAGCTTGGAGCACCACGGTAACTTACTGCAGGCGTACACCACCGCATACACAAGTCCGAACAAAATAAAAGCAGATCGCACCTATCTCCGTTATGCATGTCAAATTGAATTAAAACATGAACAGCTCATGGCACGCTAGCTAAGTGAACTACTGTAGCTTCTGGATGTATCGCGGGAAACTACCTACAAAGTAAGTGTACAAGCAAGACCAGAGCTAATTAGAGGCTGGTTAACGGCTGATATGTATGCATTGTAAGCCAGAGACCGATTGACGCCTAGATGACGATGACGATAGTTGTCAGCGTACTGTGTCTGATCATTCACCTGCACTCAACTTCAACTGTGTATGTCTGGATTTTAGATTAGACCCTTGTTGAGATGATCGAGTCTAGAAGCGCATCGGCCGAGTAGCGCAATCGGCGGGCTCTCCATTACATCCCGCATTACAGGGGTGTGCCCGACTATGATGTATGCAGCATGTCGCCTGTGTGTCTAGGCTCGGTCAAGCAGAAAACGTAAAATGTTATCTTTGCTTCCATGGATCGCAATTCGAGATCGTCACACGGGAATGCCGGTAGATTGTAGTGTCTACTATTACAATAATTATCTTAATAGTTGAGGAAGAAAGAAATGAAAAGCACGGAAAAACATGTTCCACGAGTTTCTTCTCTCGAGGAGACGTTGAACACCTCAACCTTGGGAGGCGTTAATATCGGACGGCACACGATGCATTTAAGTTGCGTAATACTATGCTCTTCCCCGCAGCATCAGCAACAAGAAAGTTATTCGCCTCTAAAACCAGATGGCTTTCATGTCCAATTCCAGCCTACTTCCCGGCGCTGATTGGCCGGGCTTCCTACAGGATGAGACAGAAGTGACGACACCATTTTTGCGAAGACGGATTGAATGCGAGAAGCGACAGAATGTCTTATAGATGTCCGGGTATATCCCATTGAAGTTTACGCCACTTGTCTGTCTACTCGTTTTCTCCCCTTCAAAGACGTCTGCTCTGATTGATCTCTACAGGACTGTTGTGCACAGTCTATATACACTACTACTATCTCAGCCAACGCGAGGAGATTCTCCCAAGAGAAAATAGCATCAGAAATTGCCCAAGATGATGATCCCGGATAATATGCTCGAGGAGGTCATGACGCCAGTCACCCACCACCATACGCACACGCATTTACCAATCCCAACTGTCACGCCGGACATCCCTAAGGTCTACCATCAGTACTCGACAGAAGTTGGACACAAGACACTATGGTACGCATACTATACCAAGCCTGACAGGCATAACATTCGCTAACTTCAAACAGGGTGGTATGCGTTCTCATGGGAATATCCTCCCTGGCCTTCTACGCCATGGCCATGAGAGTCCCAGTGCAAAAGCGGCTGTTCCACATCCTCACAGCCTTCATCACGACCACCGCCTTCCTATCGTACTACGCCATGGCGACCGGATCAGGCGTCACCCTTCACACCACCGTCATCGGGACCAAGCTCCACGTGATCACAGAAGTCGTCAAGAGACAAATCTTCTGGGCCCGATACGTCGATGTAAGCTCTCCTCCCAGTTCAACTTCCACTTTCCAGTGAAAGGTATCATGATGCTAACCACAGTCATGAATACAGTGGACACTAACCACGCCCCTCCTCCTCCTCGACCTATCGCTCCTCGCCGGCCTCAACGGAGCTAGCATCCTCGTTATCATGTTCTCAGACGTAGTCATGATCCTCACCGGGCTCTTCGCCGCGCTCTCGCACCGCGAGGGCCAGAGCTGGGGCTGGTACGCCTTCGCGTGTCTGGCGTATCTCAACATCGTGTACCAGGTGGGATATAAGGGGCGGTACGCCGTGACCAACAGGGACAGTAAGACGAAGGCATTTTTCGGCGCCATCTCGCTCTTCACGCTGCTCCTCTGGACTCTGTACCCCATGTGAGTATCACCGTCGTCAGCAGCGACATCGTCGTAGTTAAGATTAGTTAATAGCTGACCGATTGTAGTGTCTGGGGTGTCGCCGATGGCGCTCGCAAGGTGAATGTGGACGGCGAGATCATTGCTTACGCCGTCCTGGATATCCTTGCCAAGCCCATCTTTGGCTTCTGGCTGCTGTTGACCCATGATAGCATGGCTCGCACATCGCCCTCTATCGGTGGTTTCTGGGCTGAGGGCCTGTCCCCTGAGGGAACACTTCGCGTGAGTTCACATTCGTGATGTGCAAGTTTTAAGTCACGCTGACAGTAGTTTAGGTAGGAGATCTGCGTGGGGATGACTAAAGAATGTCTATCACTGCATTTCCCAACTGCAGGGAAACGAAGGTACGGGGATGGAAATCTGCTGAGAATCGATTGGGGGACCTGGGAGATTGGTTATATCATTCGCATCTTGCCGCAACTTAGGTTTGAAACCGGTGACATGCTAAAAGTGGTGGGGGGCGCTGAACCTTTGTATAAGCAGGACATGAGACTAAAATAGCAATGCCAGTGACCCTGTTATTGAGGTTGCAGCCACTTAAATGTCTTTTTATATAATTGGGCATGAATATTATTGACGAAAAACATGTCTAATAAGAACATTCGAACGTTAAATTTGAACATGAGCATATCCTCGGTGTCAACTTTTATAGTCGAAAGACGCCTGAAGGTTATAGAATAGAGTGCGAAATAGTTTTCAATCCGGTCTCTCGGAGCCGTCGATCGATTGGGTCAACGACTAAGTCGATATTTTTCTTCCCTCTGGAGGCTTTTCTATGAAGCGCAGGAGTGCAGGGTCGAATGTATTATCAAGGGTCGTTCGTTTAATAATGTGATCCCTGATAGTCCTCCCATCGCGACCTACGGCTGTTGATAGAGGTAGACCAGTAGCCAGCAAACTGATTAGCACCTGGTCTCCGCGGTTATCCTGGAATGAGTCGAGCTTAGAGGCAAAAGCCGATCCCAAATACCGTAATATGTCTTTATGCACATTGGAGTCTCGGCGGTTGAGATAATCGATGACGCACATGCCCCTGGGATAGAACAAAACCGGGGTATCTAAAATCAAGATGCGAAGGGCTTCGGGAGAGTGAGAGTTCGTAATCTTTTCTTTGATGTACCAAAACCAGCCGACCAAAACTGCATGAAAGAAGAAACTCCGCCCGTCATATTTCATGGCTGCGAGTTCCTCCATTTGACGACTGGCTTGGTCTATTTTCAGCGAGGATAGTTCTCCCTCGTCGATTTGATTAGCATTTTCCGCAAACATTCTCAAGGCCAACCCCTTAGCGACTCTACTACGAGCACATTTGAACAGAGCTAAAGCAGCATGGCAGAGGATAGAGAATGGGTTTATTGACGTATCGCCCATTGCCATGAACCTTGACTCAAGATAGTCCCCGGCCGTTCTGTGTATGAAATGAACCCGATGAAATGCTGAAAGATCCGACCCGGGTGCGACCTCGAGCAGGCCTTTGAATCGGCCATCTAAGCGTGCTGTTGTCTTATCGCTCATAGCTTGTGAGTCTACACATGATATCGGCGCACTGCTAGCCTCTAACGCGAAGCCAGGGTTGACAAAAAGCTCGTCGATGAAATAGTGCATTGCGACATATAGGGGTCGACGAGCAGCTAGGATTACCCGGGCTGTAAGTGCTGTTCTTTGCAGATATCTCGGAGGAACGTCGGCGAGGATAGACTCAAAAAAGGCATCGAGATCATCCGGAAGTTCCTCGACTCGTTTACGCATGTCAGCTATGCTATCTGCGTATTTGGCACCTTCGAGGAGCGACCGTATAGCAAGCTCAACCCAGAGAAAGACACCCTTAGCCTTGAAGACAACTTCGTCGGCAAGACTATTGTACGCTGCTTGGTCTTTTGCAAGCGCCGTAAAGCGTTGATTAGACTCTAAGCTCTCCACAACGTAGCGATGGATATCTGACTGAGTCAGATCTTCTAGTTGAATGACCAAAGCTTCGTCACAACCAAAAGCGTCAACGAATTCCGTCCATGGTCGGCTCGAGATGCATAATTTGATATTTAGTGCGGACACGAGCCTTTGGATGAGACTTAGTAGTCCGGAAGTGTCTCCTTTGTATTCGTCTAGGCCGTCGATGAAGAAGCAGATCTTTACAGGGAGGCGGGCCTGTGACACTGCTTCCAGTGTTTTTAATAGTTCGTGGCGGCTCCAATTATTATTCAAGTCGACTGGAGTGCCGTAGCTAGACTTGGCCTTTTCAATGGTATCCGCCAATTCCGGGGACGATCGTAGGATGTCAAACAATAAGGAACGGAGGAGACCTTCTTCAGATTTTTCAAGTGATGTTCCCGAGTTCCAAAAGAAATACTTGGCAACCAGTACCCGGTCGCCTTTGGACCAAGCTGACAAGTACTCTAGGACTTTAGGATGCTGTGCGATGTATTTCATGAGTGTTGATTTCCCAGAACCGGGTTTTCCTCGAATCCAAAATATACCTCGATCGCCTCGAAGCCAATCGACGAACTTGGTCCGATCCATTAACCTCTCAGGGTCAGATTCCAACACCCATTGAAAGGTCCTTGCGTGTGCATCCTGGATCCTGTCATGTCGAGCCCGTATTGCATCAAAATGCAGGCCCTGTAACAGTAATTGCAGCTTATTAGTCTCTTGTCCGCTTTTCTCGAGCTTTGCCATTCGGCTTGAGAGATCCTTCATGATAACCGATATCTTGTCACAATCTGAACTTCTAAGTTCTTCGTGTTCATTTGATGATGGTCCAGGTGTTATCGCGCATCCGACTATTGCGCCACTTTCTAAACGTTCAAGCTGTCCAACAATCTCGATTCTCATCTGTTCAAGCTGGATTTTATCTTCGACACCCATCTGTCGGTTGCATTCTTCGATCTTTGCGATGCTGGCAGCGATTCCAGAAGTCTCGCTTCTGGACTGGGTTAGAACCATCCTCTAGCAATTAGATAGATCTTACCAACGAGACTCACCGAAGTAGCCACTGCATGCGCATCACTAGTTGAAGTTGTAGTTTCTGAAGTCTTGCGCTTATTGCGTCCAATTCACCCTTCTTCAGGTTCCTGCGTGACGCAAGCACTAAACTCCTGTACATTTTCAACCGTTTCGGAGTATCTCTGGGTAACGTCAGCTTTCTCATCAAAGCAAGCAAGTCGTCGGCGACTGCCTGGCATTCTTCAGCAAGTTCGCGTAGCTCATCCGCACCGGTCGGAGAGCTAGCTACTATAGCAACACAGAGTCGATGGACATCCTGTGCAATGGCTTCGACAGATTTATCGCTGGAAGTAATGCCCGATGTTGAATCGTATATGGCGCGGGCTTCCCTGATAAGAGTCCAACCAAAATCTACGAAGGATAGGATATTGCTAGCAAATCCTATTGCTGAAAACGGGTCCATGGCTTCAGTGTTCCATGTTCAAATTCTGGAATCGTTGGCTTGAGAGAAAGCATGGTTTGAAGCACTGAGATGCGTAGATACTCATCAGAATGATGGCGGTGTATTTCTGCCTGAGAAAGAGGCGTCTGTAGCACAGAGCTCATTGGTTCGGATAGCGTCATGCTTCGCCCCGAGGGTGCATGAGGCAGAATTGCCCTTGACCATCGAGTAGGCTAGGCATAGGCTTCATATTTTACCTACCTAACCTAGGTACTTCAGGGTAAGTTAGCTATCTTGCGATTGGGAAGAAAGCGATTTTCGTCTTCAACCCTTGCTCTGGCTTCCTGTTTTCGGTTGATTACTCAGCGACTGGGTTTTGTAGCGGATTAAAAGCTAGACTAGAGCCCCTGCCCACTCAACCGGCCACCCGGCTTAGTCGGCCAGTACCTTACAATAGGAAATAGGCTATAAAGGTACTTACTTCCACTTTAACTAAACCTTAAATAACTTTCCTAATTTAAGTCTTATAAACTAATACTTAATATGCTTAAATTTCTTATTAAATAAAAAATCAATTTAATAATATTTTTTAAAAAATTTTATAACTATTTTTATTTTATAG
>NPFG01000260.1:0-53805 GCA_002288965.1 Xylaria sp. MSU_SB201401 | reverse complement strand
AAAAAAAAACAAAAAAAAAAAAAAAAAAAATCTTTACGGGAGCTTCTGCCCTTGCCTGGTAGCCTTCGCGACCTCAGACTGCGTCGTATCCTCCGCATACCTCTTGTACGCCAGAATATACATCTCGTCATCGCTCCAGGTATCCAAGACACTCTTCCGCTGGGTAATAGCATCAAACCAGATCCTCCACCTCTTCCAAACCTCCTCATCCTCACCTCCCTCCCCCTCTCCCGGAATTCCCACACCCCCGGGCTTATAGTGATCAATAAGAAACATCCTCTTGGCCCAGGGCGCGAGCATGATGTCTACGAGACTGAACTTGTTCCCCAGGAACCACGGCCAGCCGTCACTACCCTGATCATTATCCATCTCCTTCACAAAGGCCTTGATATGCCCCAGGAAATTCTCCCGCGCTTCGTCAATCGTGTATTCCTTTTCCGGGGTATGTTGTATAAACTTGTAGAACGCGGGTACGATCTTGCTACCGATGTGCTCGATCCAGAGTCTGCATCGCGCGCGCTCGTAGACCTCCGCTTCCTCGAAGCCGCGCGGTAGGAGCGCTTCGGAATCATTGCCGTGCGCCTCATCCAAGTATTCGCAGATGATCGTGCTTTCGTATAATGGCTTTATAGCCTTAGATTTTCCTCCTCCGGCGTTAGTAATAGTCGGTACTGCCAGCGTCGGGACCAGACCCCGTGGGTTCAGAGCTAGAAACTCAGGCGCCTTGTGGTAAGGGTTGATCTCGACGTATTGGTGCGGGATGGCCTTCTCGTGTAACACGATCCAGGCGCGCTGCACGAAGGGGCAGAACCAGCCGCCGTATAACTTCAGCGCGTGCTCGGCGGCGTGCGCTTCGGCGAATTTGGCGGCGGCGCCTGTGGGGTGTGCGGGGAGAGATGTGTCTACCGATGCCATCTTACGTGAAATGGTATTAGCGATGGGTTTGTATGGATTGAAGTACGGCTTCTGCTTTGCGTTTACCCCTCCTATTGCTCGTATGTAATTCCTCGGTATGATGTTCGTGATGGATGGATGGATGGAGGGTGACATCATCAGCGTCAGTCTACTTACGGTGGGTGGACTTAAGTCATTGGAGGTGCTAGGCTACCCCGCCATTCCAGTGAGCCTGCGCGCGGAAATGCATCACCACTTTATGATGCTAATTTATTGTTCACGCACTTTGGTTGATTCAGTCATTCATTCCAAGCCATGAAAGTAATTTGTCTTTCGCGGTGCATGTATATTGGTAGGAGCTGGTAGATAAGGTGGAAACGCTTGGCCTTCGTCTATAGTTGATGCCAAGTTCTCATTCATATTAATTATAAGACTTACAACAACAGGACCAGACACGCTGTTATACCATGTGAAACGGTTGGGTTTAAACATTAACTCATTCGTTGCTGTCCAAGAACGGGAATAGGGTATCTACCTCTCACACGCCACGCAAAAACAATATCCTCGCCTATCAAATATTTGACCACATCCTAGATCTCGTAATCACCTCCCATCATCACCCACAGACCTCCCCCAAGTTCCCCTACCAGGGACCCGACTCCGTAACGCCCGTCGGCGATTAATCTCCGGAATCTCATACTCCGTTCTCCTCCCCGCACGCACAGCGCCCCAGAAATCATACCTTCTCGCGCTCGCGCTGGAGGCGCTTCTTCTCGAGTTCTTTATATCGCTTGCGTCTCTCAGCAGACAGTTTAGAGGACTGCGGGCGCAGTTTCTTGAGATGGGTTGCGCCAGCGTTGATGGGACGGTAGCACAGCGCCTCGAAGGCTTCGAAGTTGCGGTAGATGATCTTGATGAGGGTTTGCATCCGGCCGCTGAAGGCTGCTACTAGGGTTATTGCTATGACGAGGGCTGAGGCAGGGACTTTTGTGGGTGTTAGTGTACTGTTTTTATACATCATCATGAACTTATCATAAATGAGATTGGGTTGGAGGGGTTGAGTGAAATGAGATGAGTTTTAAGTGAGTTTGTGTGAGGTCGGGCGAGTTGGGGTGAATTGGAGGAACGGGGGAATGGGGGAATTAATTAGGGTGTATGTAAGGTACTCACGGGATATAGCCCCGATAAGCTTCAGACTGAGAAAGTTGTTCTCATCCGGCCCGCCCCATTCCTGCGTGTTCATGCCAAAGAGACTCGTGAAGAAGCTCAGGGGCAGGAAGATGACGGTGAAGGTCGTGAAGATCATCACTGAGAGATTCTGGGAACTCGCGAGCTCGGCCTGCAGACGCGACCAGCGCACCTCATCGACTTGGGCTTGGCGCTGGATCATGCCTTGTAATTTCTCGAACTAAGCGGGACGGAGGGCTCAATTAGCATACTTATTCCTCCTTCATAATGATTATGAATGAAAAGAGTGAAATGAGAGTGAAAAGGAAACTCACATCCTTCCGCGTAGTATCAACACGAACAAGCATATCATGCGCCGTCTTCTCATACTCCTCCAACTGCCGCAGCGCTTCCGAGAGATACTGTAGCCCGTAATCCGTAAACGCAGTCAACTCCGGATTGTGGAAATCCCCCTTCATCTTCTTGATCACGTCCCGCTGCTCCGCAAACAGATTGAGCAAGGTGCGCAGCTCGTCCTCCATGTCGCGTAGCTCGAGGACCGCCGAGGTGTTCTCACGGTTCTGCCGCTCGGCGCGCTCGACCTCGCGGTTGTGCCGCTTCTTGATGGCCTCGGTGCGGTTGTCGTCTGGGTCGGAGTCATCGTCGGAGCAGTCGTGTGTCTTGTTGTAGGATTCCATCCGGAAGCGTTTGAGTGAGGATGTCATTCTCTCGGTCTGTATAGCGTCAGTCAAAAGTATGCGCTGCATATTCTGGGTGTGTAAGTTTAGGTAGTCATCTTACTAGTATTCCAATAGCCTCGTCGAAAATTCGGAATATGTCGAGGTCGGGGTGGGCGGCTCTGTCTAGCAGCACCGTCACTGCGTGAAGAGTGACGAAAGCAGCGAGATCTAACGCAGTGTCGCATCGACCTGTAAGATCACCGTTCAGCTCATTGTAGATGCTATTTCGTAGATCGGCTTGCTGAAACATTGGTCCTTCTATCGGATGAGATTCCCGCTTCGGGAAGAATGTTAACAGCGTAGCTGATTGTATTAGTTAGCTTCGACCATGTCTGGGCGCATCACTGAGTGCAATCGCTTACTATTATCCACAGCCCAGAGCCAAAGCTGGTCAATCATCAACACGTTCCCATTCACAACGTCCTCATCTTCATCAGATTGGGTCTGTTCATCCCCCTTCACATTATCCGTTTTAGAGAGCTTTTCTGCTGCAGAAAATAATCGACTAGATGGAGACACCGCGCTCGGGATGTCTTCTCCTGCGTGATACATATCTCGCTTGCGTTTCAAAGGGTCCACGGCCCTCTCTCTGGTGAGTTTGTACAGCATCTGATCGTCATCTCGAGCCCAGGTGTCTTGTAGCGCGGGATAACCATACTGATCTAGTGTTCTCCGAGCATTGAGCGGAGGGTCGTGTCCGATGAACTCCCAGATCACGCGGGCTTCCAGCGACTCAAGTTCGGCTATGTCTTTGGGAACTGGTCGGGCCCTGCCGTGTTTCTTCCTGCGGCGGATGATATTGCGGCGTGCGATGATATTGACGTAGGTGTCGTAGTGGAGATAAGGCAGATAGAGGTAGAAGTGTGCGGGAGATACGTTGGGACTGATACTCCTCCCACTCCTACCAGGAGATGGTGATCGAGGGACACCTGCTGCAAGTACTGTTAGCACCCGAGCGCTGCGCCATACTGATATGTTGAGATACGTACTTGTTTCTCCGGGAACAAATGCGCATCCCGGTTTAACATAGGAGACGTGCCAGTTCGCGCGTCTGCCCTGCACATGTTTACTAGCCCAGTAGTCGTTGCTGAGCAACTTGGAGTAACTCTTGTTCTGACTTTCGGACATCTTATCAAATATGCCCTACGAAGTGTCAGCATTACACATGATCCATCGTGGATAAGTACTGTAGCTGTCCTACCTTGACCCAATAAGGGTTATTAAATGGTAGATGAATCCACATGAACTTTCTCTTCGACGTGTTCGGCCGGGAAAACCCGGCTGTAAGATCCTGCCACGCTACAGCACGCTTCACCTGCTCCCTACGACTCTTGCGTCCTGTATCCGATGCTTCTCCTTCAGAATGAGCTTCTTTAATTGTCGTCTGGCCGTTACTACGATCTTGATGGCTCTCTAGTGTATTTGGAGAAGCTTCTAAAGTAACAGGCTCAGACCGAGTCCTTGCTACATCGTCGATGCTAGACGGCTGGGAAAACCCAGGAGTCTCCAGAGATGGTACAGTGAGGCCCCTGCTTCGTCCGGGAGAAGAGTTGACGGCTGGCAGAGGCTCTGACGTCGCCCCAGCAAGAGATGGTCGCCGAGGCGTATCGCTTGTCACTAATATCTCAGGGGACGGTTGTGGTGGCATATTTCGCTCGGGACTCTTTGTTTCTTCGTTGGAACGGGATGAGCCCAGTATCCTTTGACCTAGTTCCCGTACGCCGCTCCATACACTTCCGACGCCGGATACTCTGGGTGGACTGCCAGCACTTCGTCGGGATGGAGGAAGTACTGCTCGTCGCGTCCTCGGCGCCATAGTGTTCATTCTCTCTCGCAAGCAATCCTCTGGGCCCTTCTCGAGAAACTCATTAAGGTAGTGCTTAGAGAAATATAGCCTTATATTCCGCTCCGCTGCACCGTCTGGGTCATCGTAGAAGCCTATCAGCTCAACTTTCACTTTGCTTGATAGACGCAATGGAGTGTGTGTGAATGATGAGCTAAGAAGTTCCGCTTTACGAACTGCCGCGCCAAGGTCGTATAAAAAGGAATGCATGATGCGAAGATTCTGAGGTCCGAATGAGGCGCAGTGAGCGTGATCACTCTCGAGAGACAATGCTTGCTCAGTGCGACAACCCACGAGGCCAGATTTGATTGAAGTAATCGGGGCGCTAAAATGGACCTCGTCGAAAGTCGTAGCTCCCGAGACCAGAGAGCTGGGAGTCAACGGTCTCGTAGAAAGTCCAGACACGAAGTTCGCTAGCAATGTCGGTGAATTTGTCATGAAGCTTCAGCAAGGGTTTGTACCCTATGCGAAGCTCATCGGTGATGGACCGGGGAAGCGGCTTTTCCAAGAAAAGCAGTTGCTGGATACTCTCCCTCAGATTACGCATCGACAGGTAACTGGAGCCCCGATGCGGCGTAGCTATATCAAGGTTAGAGTATTAGAAATTATGCCGCTGTACAGATTACTGACCAAAGAATGTGATGCCATGACAGTCAAACACGAGTGGTCGCAAATCCTCACGTTTCCTCGCCTTCACGAGAGCTGACTTGACAACCAATCCGCCGATACTGTGACAGATGAAGAAAATCGGGCGAGATTTCTCAAGACCCGTGCGCATCTTCACTAGTTCCTGAATGAGGTCGTCTGCCGCTGTTTCGATAGTCATTCCCTCCGCCAACTCCCGGTGCCGATAGAGCATGACGCGAGCCCTGTTAACCTCTTTTCTGATTCCCTGCCGAATCCATAGATGACTAGCCTTTGGCAGGACGCGGTTAATGGTCGGCGACGGGACACTACTATCTGGTAACTCTTTGACAGTAGAGTACTTATCAAGCTCGTTGGTCGAAGGGAATGCGAAATACCCCTCGGTGAGAGGATCTCGCGCCCAAGTGTCGATGGGCGATGCGCCGATGCATGGTACCGCGATGATGTCGACAGTTGTCTCATTGTAGCCGCAGCCTTCAATGTCGCCGTCAATCTGTTCGAAGCCAGGGTCTGATCCCCAATGCGAGCCACTATCACGGTCGGATTTTCTCATCTCCGGATCCGTGGTGGTAGTGACATCGCTGCGCCGCGAGCTTTTCTCTGCTGCTTGGCTGTCTGTAGCGTCGCACGGACGCGCGGCGTCTTGTACCTCCATATCAGCGACTACATCCGAGCCCTGCCAATCGCGCTTGTCTGAAGCCATATTAGCCCATGTTCAAATGATAACAAAGAGGACCTTGATTGTGATCCGTAACCATTGAAGTGGTTTTACGGCAGGATGAGATGGAAAGGCGTGAATAATAGAAAAGGCACTTGCATGCTATAAAAAGCCGTCGCCGTCAGGCATTCTCAAACCGAGTCCTTCATGAGGCTGATTCACACAACGCTGACGTGAGGTGAGACTGAGTGATCGACCGATTGACTTCCCCAGATCGCACGGGAAGCTTAGTCTTTTTCAAGGCTCTTGCCGTGATCCCTACGCCATTAGGATCGAATGTGACTCTAATGCACCACAAATTGCACAATAAACGCGAGCCTGCTGAGCCTGCTGACTTGTCCGTAGAAAGATAGGCGTAAGAAGCGGCAGTGTTTGCTCCCAATACGGATTAGGGGAGGTCAGCACGGCACCCTAATTCCGTAAAGTGGGTGGATCATTACCACTAACTGCGGCTGGCTAGAATAGGATCCTGCTCTCCAACAAGACGCAGATGGACACAAACAGACACATGCAGACATACACGAAAGATGACACAATTCTTTGATAAATGACAATATCGGAGATAAATCCAACTCGATTGCCGAAGCTAGATCTGATAATACGTACTGTTACGCGCACTAAACACTCGTACTTTTTGAGACTTGTTGAAACTGAAGCTACTTAGCCCTCGCTTATTTGAGACACGTTCGCGAACCTCGGAGGTCAGTAGATAGAGTCAAATTATCCTGCAGGCCCACGAGCGATCTGAATTCGACCTTCACGGACCTAGGATAACAAGGGCTGCAGATCAGGGCTTGAAATCTCTCCAGATTACAATAATCTTCTATGGCTTGCCTAGGTCTTTAAAGGTATAGTTGGGTTAGATTATTTCCGGCCTTGCAAGCTGTCTTGAGTCTATATACAAATGTCCTCGGGGTTTGTAACCTCCGGGGTCTGCCAATATGTCTCATATAAGCGAGGGCTGAACAGCTTCGTTTTAATAGCCTTGAGACATACGCAATATTATGAGGGCGTACGCCGAAGGTGTAGCTCGAATCGCGCATGCGAAACAGCATACAAGTGTTCGGCACGTGTAACACCCAGACAGCCATAGGATTGTTGTTAATTCGAAGTATTTTCCAAGCCCTGAATCCCAGCCCTCGATCCCAGCCCTCGCTATATTCGTGGCAGTACCGGAAGGTTGTTGAGACCAGCGACTTCCGTCCCACCGACACTGGCAGTAACATCGGCCGCCTATAGGCAAGACTTGTTCGAGCTCGGCGAGCACGGGAGGCTATGTAGTTATTCAACTCGACAAACCAACGCCCATCGACACAGTATGTGCAGTGCCAGGCGTTGATTAGCAGAGGCCGGGTTGGAAAAGTCCGGAATGGCACAAGACTTCGGTGAAAACTGCGTTATATCGCCCACTCAAAGAATGAGATTTACCGCTTTTTAATTCTCATATCAAGCAACTGAATCATGTTTCCTTTCGCCCCTGGAATCTGAGACTAAAACCGAAAGCATGATGCGGCCTCTTGTCAGAACTTCTTCTCATGTTCGGCATATCGGTCCAAAGCTGCGCGAACACATCAGCAACTTGCCACCCATGGAATTGAGGTTTCATTCAACTTACATACACGACGCCTATGATCGCAATCAGGAAGGAAAGTCAAAAGCCGAAGTCTGCGGGGTATTTACCCCAGATCGACACTTCCCGGCGAATGTATCTAGCGAGGGTGGAGGCGAGTATCTCCACACATTGCGTATAATATACCCCAGATAATCACGAACTATTCACGCTTACAGATGCGATATTGGTCGGAGACATTGCAGATATGCCCTAAATCTTATCCGGAGCATAAGCATTGCCATTAATTAACATGTCGAGCATCATGCGCCTAGTGGCTCTAGCCTCATTGGCTACCGCCTCCAAAGCCCCAAACATCACCGGCACGATTGCGCTGTCGCCGCCTAGGTCCCCGGCACCGGGGCGACAGGTCGTCGATGCGGCGTACAGTTCATTTTCGGTCGAGTTCTCGTACATGGCGGACTACGGCGGAAATGACACGTGAGTGTTTGTCACTTTTCTTCCCCGCCCAGCGTACCAAATTCCATCAGAATTAGCTGGCCGAGTTAACTAACTAGCTACATCTAAACGATGAAGACACCCAAATCTGTTCTCGAAGCAGGTGGTCCAGAATCTATACGATATCTCTGGGGCTTACCCCATATTCCGCGTCGGCGGGAGTACCCAGAACTCGGCCGTGTACTACCCCAACCAATCCGAGGCGATCATCGCGCCATTCAGCTCCCCGGCCGACGACCAGCCGTCTAAGTCCATGCTCGGCCCCGCTTTCATGGAGTCGTTCCGGCAACTACCGGCCGGGACTAAGTATATCTACGGTAATTACAAACCCATCATCTTTCATTGACACACTTTAACATCTTCTTCACAATGAGGGCCAATGAGGAAGAGAGGCTAATTCCAGTCCGACATGACCTATCTCAGGTCTCAACTTCTTCAATTCTGAAAACGAGACTCTTTTCGATGTGGGTGACGGCCTCGCGCAGTGCATCCTCGAAGCCAACGCCGCGTACGACGCCCTGGGCGATTCCTTGTACGCGTTCGAGATAGGTAACGAAGTCGACGGGTGGCCTGGTGGCCAGCGCCGTCCGGAGAACTGGACTGTACAGTCTTACGTCACGCAATGGAACGAATACGCCACTGCCATCAGCCAGAGTTTGACTGGCACGGATGCTGCGCGACTGTTTCAGGGTTGCGCTTTTGAAGCACCCCGCCATGTCGATGACAGGAGCGATTGGAATGTCCAGAATGCCGAGCTGGACGGTATGCGCTCGGACAAGGCCTTGACTATTTCCGATCATGACGTAAGTCACGCAGTCTCGTGTAGCTCTTCTTCCCTAATTCAAATGAGATGAACTGTCAGCATCATAATGGAATTGACGACAATAATCAATTTCACAACATCCAGCTAACAGTCTTGTCTGTCTCTTTGCAGTACATGGGCGCCAACTGCCACTACACAGGCGTCGGCCCAACAATCGAAACCAATCTCTTCAATCGCACAAACATGCTCAGCCGCATCTGGTTCCACGACTACCTCGGCAACGCGACCGCCCAATCCGGGATATCCTACGTGTTAGGCGAGACAAACTCGATCTCCTGCCAGGGCAGCTTCAACATCTCCGACGTGATGGCCTCGGCGGTCTGGGCCGTGGACTACGTCCTCTACCTCTCATCTCTCAAAGTCGAGCGCGTGCATTTCCACATGGGAACGCGCTACCGGTACGCGCCCTGGCAGCCGATTTTCTACAACGACACAGATCCTCACGTGAAGCCGTTGTACTACGGCAACTTGTTCACGGCGACTGTGTTTGCTGGGGGGGATAAGCAGACGGAGGTACTGGTCAATGAGACGCATTTTGGCGCGTATGCGGTTTATGCCTCGGGAGCCCTGGAGTCTATCGTCGCTGTGAATTTGAATATGTGGAACTCGACGTTTGAACCTGCTGAGAGGCCGTATACGGCGCTTACTTTGCCTCGTGCCTGGGCCGATGCGAAAGTGTCCCGGCTGACGAATCCGGGGGTGGATATTGCTGCGAATATCACGTTTGCTGGGGAGACCGTTGATGCTGATGGTCGGATTGTGGGTGGGAAGAAGTATGAGAAAGTATACCGGGACCGAGTGCTCGTGGGCGCTGGAGAGGCGGTTTTGATCCAAAAGTAGGGAGTAGATCGAGCGAAGAGAAATTCTCAATCGTGTGGCAGAGGAGACACGGGGATATGGTTAAGGTAAATTAAAATAGTGGCTGGGAGTTTGATATTCATGAGAAACTTTCTTATCGGAAGGCCTCTTGACCCTCATTCCAACTGTACTGTAATTACGTCCGTCCACACAAGCTCAGAAACTTTGTTGAAACAGTGACAAAAAGATACATTAATCCATGTCTATACCCATGATCATTGTTACGCTACTTGGCTCTCACCTAAAAAGTCGTTCATAGTATCATTAAAAGTAAAAGATCTAGCCTAATGTCAAGAGGATACTTGTAGTCAGGTTTCAATCACAAAATCCAATTACCTATCGTCGTACCGTCTGTATGGTATTCGAATTCATCAGATGGACAAGATTACTTTTAAACTGAACTCGCACTTTGCTTTTGGTCTCTTCAAAGTTAAAATTCAAATTTTTTCTTATATCTGGAAAGCCCGGTGTTTTGGTGTTAGAGGATTCGTTACTCCTGAGTTTATATATGCGTGTGGGTGGTTCATTGGAAGCAGAGGAGGCATGCTTACCTAATAATGATATATATGCATAGTGTAAGTGATAATATCCTACTAAAAAGGTATATGACCTCAGACGATGCTCTATGCATCAACCCAGTAATTTGCCCATCTCGTCTCGGCCAGCTCCGCCAGCTGCCTCTTCCCTCTACACCGCAGTCTTACGTCTTGTGATGCCAGCAAATGAGCTGATTCCAGTCACCACGCAAACAGGCTGAGGCAACCTGTGCACAGCGCGTGGGAATGCATTTTGGGGCGTGACAGAAGTGACTGTGCCAGGTTACCACCTTTCGGAATCCTTCGTTGAACGATACACGCGCTACACGCTAACCATCAATCACTTACTGTAGGAAGAAAGGCGTGTGACGCTCACGATGCATCACCACTTTCACGATACCTCCTGCTCTCTTTTCGCGTAGTCTAAGTCTGTGCGATTTGCCGCGCTGGTAATACTTGGCCCATCCAATAGGGGAAAGCTTCAGCGTCGGCACTAGTCGAGCCGATGGCTTCACTGCTGCAATATGACGCCTATGCCTCACGGTTCTCGAGTATTTCCCTCCAAGCGAGCACGAATCGTTCATCTGGTCACGGCGTGCATCAGGAACAACCGTCATCCTCAATTGATATTAACCACAGAAATAGTACTATAGGTAGTCGCGTCAGTGTGGGTTACCAAGTGGTGAGTTGACACGTCTGTGTGCTCTCGTCTACAGCATCTGCGAACCAAAAGAACGAGATGCCCACAGACGGGGAGCCATAATGAGGCATATGCTCGATGAGATCATGCGGGGGTTCTAGAGCGGGTCACTAGTCTCGTCCCTCTGATGCTATTCGAACTGTTCTGGTGACGGTGGGGATTGAGCTTACATCTCGCAGACTAAGCCAAGCCATCTCACGCTCGCTCTCTTAGCCGACGAGACGGATAGCTTCTGTAGAGATGGACAGTACAGTCAGGTATGCCCGGAAGGAGGTTTGCTTCCCGCCAAACAGCCAGACCAGCCCAACAAACTGAGATCGGAATGCTTCTTTAGATAGTCAGTCGAACACGACAACGTCACCTGTTTGTCTGTCTAACCGACCGGGCCTCTTACACACTTCCTATGCTATCCGTCCTCTACTAACAACCCAGTAGGGAGGGGAGTCGAATCAGCCATCATCCACATCATCCAAACCGGGTCATTCGCTAGGTACACCGCCCACCGCCCACTACCGCACGCCTAATGCTGGATGCTGGAGCCTTCTAGACGCGGACCCAAAGACGGGAGGCCCCCCTAAAAGATCGGCTCACTCGCAGAAGTTGTCTGCACGAGCTACGTCGAAGTGCAGCTCGCCTGCAGCTGTCGAAGAGACCCCTGCTTGAACCCCATTGATTCAACTGCTGTAGAAGACAAGCCCACTCTTACCGGGTCTGACCGGGTACCCTGGTCATGATTGCGCAGCTCCCTCTTAAATATTCCCACCACCTCTCATGACCTATTTACACCTACAAGTGTAGGGTATTTGGCATATTCCGAGGCTCGTCTCTTCTTCCTTCCTTTGAAGAACCATCAGACACACACGATATACCTACTATCATCCCAAACAATCATGGCGCCTCGCTCGAGTAGACACCGTGATGATCCTTATGACGACCCATACACTTTCGATGATCCTTACATCCACGAACCACCCACAGCAAACAACCAGCCAGCCTATGAATACATAGGTACCGACGAACCTGAAGCTTTTGCTTCGCGCCATGGCTCTCCAACCCGTCGAAGATCCTCCCCAGATCGCGACAGGGCGCGACGATATGCCCGTACCACTAGTCCTCCACGACACTCGAGACACGATGCTCCACGTCATACATCGCACCATTCCTCGTCGCCCCGCACCAAGGATAAGGACAGGGATAGGGACCGAGGCCGAGACCGAGACCGAGATAGGCATCGTGACAGCCCCCACGACAGCAAGAACAAACCAAAGGGAAAGAAGCATTTCTACGATAACTTCGCTGAGAAGAACCCCAAACTACAACGCTATGGTAAACAAGGCCTGGGCTTTTTAAGTGAAGCGGCGGCCGCCTATGCCGCCGCGCAAGCTGGAAAAGATGCTGGCAAAGACGCCGACAACGGTCGGTCAAGCCGGTCAGTCGACCGCCACAGCCGCGACGATCGATCTAGAAGACACCACAGACGCCATGCCTCCAGCCCTTCATTATCACCATCTCCCTCACCACCGCCCCGAAGACGGCACTCTACCCGCCACGGCGACCGAGAGAGAGAACGCCGCCATGAACATGAGCGTCGCCGTCCGCACAGCGCATCACCACCACCTCTGAGTCGCAACCCAGACTCATACCTCGCCTCACGACATTCTTCTGATCGCAGCCGAGATCGGGTTCGGGATCGGGATCTCGACCGTGGTCGCAGCCGGCGGCATCACCACCGCCGATATTCACCCTCCCCGTCACCGTCACGCACATCCCGCTACCGCGGCAGCACAGCACCCCCCGCTACTCCTACAGTGGATCGATTGTCGATGGCAGCACGAGCCGCTATAGAAGCGGGAGGGCTGACTGCCTTCAGGCTGCGCAAACAGCCAGGAAGCTGGACGGGTGACAAGGCGGTCAAAGTTGCGACCGCCGCTCTAGGTGCCGCGGCTATGGACGCTTTTATGGACCAGGATCCCCGGGGCACCAGGGGTGGGGTGAAAGGAATGGCTGAGAGTGCCATCAGCGGCCTTATTGCGTCGCAGATCATGGGGAAGGCGGGTGGCGGTAGGCGGAAGAGCCGCGGGCGTTTTGGACGCTTCTAAAGGGGCATATATCCTTCCTTATCTGCTCGAGTTTTCATTCTCGTCTTCACTACCATATTTTTGTCTAGCGTTGTATTCCATTTTGCGCTTGTTTTCTTTTCTGCAATACTGTATGACCTTGTTCCCTTATCTTACGACTTTCACGGCCTTGCTTTATGTTTAGCGTAGACAAGATTTGCTACTTATCTTTCTCATCATGTTTGTTTGTATCCGGTAACTCGAAGATTGCGCTTCTTGTGCGAAGGAGGGTACGGTACGGGATTGAATACACACAGAAATGAAAGAAATGAATGAATGATGGCAGGTACGGATTCTTATGATGGAATACTGTGTTTGATATGTGTTTGATACAGGCTGCGGCATACGATCTGGATGGCTCATAACTTCACGAATCATATTTCAACTCAATGCTAGATAGATTTTATAAAGCGTGCGCTGATTAAAGAGGCGTTGATTCATGGCTGGGGTCAGAAGAGAGAAACTTCATTTGTTGCTAATGTCATGTATAACAAGAGAATTTAAATGAAGCCATACAATCTAAGTTTACACTCTTTCTTCTGACCGATATGAAATTGCACCATCATGTTCTTAGATATGCACATCGGGTATGATCTTACTTTCTCACCATGAAGCACTGTATAAGGGGTTACAAGTAAGCAGTACCCGGTGAGACTGAACTCTGAGTCTTGTAGCTGTTCTAAGCGATAATCTCGTAGACGACTAGACTTAGCCAGCAGCAATGTCTCTAATGATAGAGATAGGCATCGTATCGAGCGCGATTGGTACTACAAGGGCTTCCTGTCTATTTAATCTTCTTGAGCACATGGCTTTGCATAACCTAGGTAGTCGTCCGCGTCAGTCATGTTGCTTCCGAGATGCGTCATCAATGGTTCGATCAGGTGCACCAGTAGCTTGCCGAGGTTATCTTGCGTGTGACCTGATGCCGAATTTCTCTGCAGGACGACAAGCCCGTCTGTACGGTATAGAAATTATTCCGAGTTCCAATCCTTGGATCGATGTTCGGTGATGTCTGGATCAACAGCGTGCTCATCATCATTGAGAATAACCCAGACATCGTCCAACTATGGCAAAGCATAATATCCCGAATTCCTATCCGCAGCGGGCTTGACGAGACGGCAACAGTTAACCATCTCAGAACTATCCCCATGAAACAGCAGCCGTCAGAGACTGTCTTATACCTTCGCATCAAGCAGCGACTCGAGACAATAGCCCACGAGCGCGAAGGTACTGATTAAACGATGTAGATCGACACAGCTTTCCATAATTGAATACAGGTATGTATGTAGGCAGCTAGGTAGCGACATAATCTATTCCTTCTCACCACCCTGTCACTTGGTCTGATTCGTAATAGATGGAATGTCTACTAACCGTACGTACCTATCTAGACTGATCCAAACTGATCTAGACTACATACTACCTTGATACTTTTTACACAGACACTATACGCTCTTTCCCAAGATAAGTGAAGCGTAAATACCTACCTATGTCACTTTGGGCTTCTGGGTAGGAATCATAGGAGGCCGGGTCTTCAGAAAAGGAGTAATTATTTACGATGTGGAAGGAAAACCTTTCGCTCGCAAAGGTTTTAATGCTTGAGAATTAGTACAAGAGTCGAATAATTGCTGCTTGAAACCAGACGGGGTTTTGGATCACTCAAAGCAAGGCGTTTTCGTTGCGCAGAACAACTCTCCAGTAGGCAGCCGTACCTTATTCATGTTAGTAGACCAACGCGTCTGCGCTACACGCGCTGTTTTGCGGTTTAGTATTCTTATTCGTACGCCTATTCCGGGGCCTTTAATGTTAGTACGAAACTTGCCCCCCGTTTTCTACTAAGCTGAGGCAAATCGTAACATCTTTCATCTAATAACCTCGCCATTTCATCCAGGCCTCCGAATAGTCATCAAAGCCACGAATCTTCAATGCCTTCTGTACTTCCGATCTCCACCAAGTAGCAGGACAGCTTGGTGTGGAAGTAGAAAGGTTCATCCCACTAGAAAGTCGAAACTTCGTCCTAATCCAACCTCGAGGAAAGTAGCCCGAGATCTCGAAGTCAATTATCCCAAGTTTGCCATGCCTTGGTTCTTCCTCCACGATGATGTTTGATGGTCCAAGGTCGGCGTGGTAGAAGACGAGATCGGTGCAGTCCATGCCTATCGCCTCACACCCTTCCGGAACAGAGCTGAAGTCATCGTCGCCTGGGGTTCTGACGAGGAAGAACTCGGGCACGAAGCGCTTGTCTACACCACCAACTCGATCTCCCTTCCACTTTGCCATTTCCTGGCAGACATCCACTATGGCCTTGACATAATAATGTTTCCACTCCTCACTCAGACTCGGCCATGCCTTATCCAAAGTCAGTCCAGGGAGCCTTTGCATAAATAAGAACGATCTATCACGGCCGAAAGCATGGAACAGAACTTTCGGGGTTTCAAAGCTGGGAGATTTGCCTTGGACAAAATTCAAAGTAGCTGATTCAGGCGTCACTCCCTTCTCAAGATACCTGACTTTGCATATAACATTGCTCCCTATCGACCATACAGCAGAGGCATCTCCAGACTCATGGATCAATTTTATATGGGGAGTGTTCAGTGGTGTAGTTGATGCAGATGATGGAGAGGGCTGCTTGGTCAGACAATAGCTCGAATGATCTCTATCATCAATCCAGTTGGCCTGATCGCACTGAGCACTTGTTCGATGTAGAATATAACTGCCGAAAAGCCAAGTAGCTGAATTAATTTGCTTAATAGATTTGTTGATATGCTGGTCGCCCCATTTACGTTTGTCAGGCATAATTGCAGTGTGAAAGATTGACGAGAGGTGACAATTTGAAAAGCAGTATATTGGCAGGATCAGATTGCTTTGAGCTCTCTCCTATGCTTAGCTTAAATAAATGATAGGGGCAGAGTACCGCGCTAGTCCCTTTATGGATCTACCTCACCGCCAGCTGAACATCAGATTCCGCCAGCTGTATTGTCTGACCGCCCTCTCTTTGACACCTGTAAGACACTGGACCTAGCAGCAGGCGTTGGGTTAATGGTTACTTGCTTGGTACGGGTTGGGTAGTTGAAGCCCTAGTAAGAACCCGTCTGAAATGAGATCCCAGTGCATTTCCCGGGTATTGCGAAAAATCGGACGATTACAATTTCTTGCATACAAATGCTGGAATGGTGGTGTGGCAACTTTCGGGATTGGTTTGGAGTCCTCAGTACCTACCTACCTTACATGGTAGGATGGGGGCGGCGCAGCATAAATGCAACTGTAATAACCATATCCAAAGTCAGCCTAGCTGTCGCTCTTCTCCAAATCATACATTAAATGACGAGACTGCCCCCAACCTAGAATAACGCGAGTGTAGATTTGCTCACCTGAGATGTCTTCGATCTAATATCACAACATGGCTTCACGAAAACCACTGAACCGAGACGGTTCCGAAATCCGACTTCTCGATTTACACCCAGGACAGCCTAGTGACGAGATACGGTGTACTCTCCGAACCGTCACATTTGAGCAAAGCCCTAAATTCGAAGCCTTGTCTTATGTCTGGGGAGACCCGAAAGATACTAGACCGATAATTGTCGACGGGCAGCCATTCCAAGCAACAGTAAACCTTGAGGCTGCTCTTCGAGCCCTTCGAGGGACTTCAAAGAAGCGCGTTCTATGGGTTGATGCTATCTGCATCAATCAAGATGACGTTGATGAGAAAAATGTCCAGGTGGGGAGGATGCACCTCATATATTCCCGTGCCCCGAGAGTCCTAGCATGGATGGGGCCGTCAAGCGGTGACATAGAACTCGCCGAGTCATGGATACGCACATACGTTCCGGGGTCGCCCTTCACCTTCAAATCGTGGTATTGGTTGAACTTGAAACTGAAATCCCATTTTTCCCCGAAGGCGAAGTTAAGAAAGTACATGGCACTTATGCGGGCATTAGATGGGTACCTGGAATTCTTTGCCAATCCCTACTGGACTCGCATGTGGACTTATCAGGAATACCGCCTCGCGTCCCACCGGCGGCTTTGTCTTTTCGGCGATCGGGTCGCTAGGCACATCAGATCGGATCCTAATATAGGGGAACTACTTTCTTCTCGAGCCATGATAGCAGCGACAAAAGGCGAGCAGCTCCTTGTAAGTCCGCGATTCCTCAAGTTTTACTTGAGAGAACCAGTGTCGGCAGGAGCTCTCATGGCGGAAATTCAGGCCATGATGGGAAGATCCAATTCCATCAACCTTATGAGGGTCCCTGCCGCCAGTATTCTCATGTTCGACTACCCAGGTATATCCGGCCATTTGGCGGGATGCCCGCTTCTGGAGTTATTGACTCAAACCTTCCAGTATCAATGCTCTAACCCACATGACAGGGTTTACGCGCTTTACGGTCTGTGCCCGGGTCTTGCGGAAGCATATCCGGTAGATTACACAAAGCCATATGGGCAGGTAGTTTCGGAGACGGCGGCATATATCCTGAACAACGAACCCACTGGCGGAGCTATGTATCTCTTTTTCGGTCTTAGGGACGGTCACCTTACTGACAACTTACATCCATCCTGGGTACCTGACTTCGGCCCCAAGAGTGAGGTGCCAGATCTTGAAGGCGCTCAATACATCACCCCTTTCAATCATCCCTATGAAATTCCCAGGACCAAGATAACTAACGATCTCAAGATACTTCACCTATGGGGAAGAAGCCTGGGAAGGTGCAAAGTAACATATCGATTTTCCCCTGAAGATGAAGCGCGCGCGGCTCAGATTGGACAAATCTGGCTTGACCCTTCCCGTCTTCTTGGTTGCGATATAAATAGTAATATCTTGAAAAGCTCGGAGGACCTTGAAGTGAGGCTGACCTACGCCTGCATTCTCCGGCGGTTGAATAAAACTCTGCATGGCCGTGATCAACTCTTCAGTCGATTCACCAGACTTCTCCTTGAGTGGGCGCATTATCAGCTCACAATAATGGAGAGGGAAAGGAACACAAACTCGGAGAGTGGGGAAGAGTACAGTGAGTTGGATGAGGCAGTGGGAAGGCTCAAAGGAAAGGCCTTGATAGTCACGGAGAGCGGGTTTTTTGGAACGGCTTCGCAACATGTGCAAAATGGAGATATCGTGGTGCTACCCCCGCAAGTTGGGACTCCAATTATCCTCACTACGCGCGACGAAGCCGCGGGGAAGCAGCCGACAATTTATAAGCTAGTCGGAACGACGTATATCAATGGGCTCTGCAGGGGCGCTTGCGAGGATGCCGCTGCTGCTTCCGAGATTTTCGAGCAGAGAGATCTGGAGGAGTTCATGATTCGATGAGCCTGAGATTGACTGAGACAATTCTCCAAAGTCACAGTGTGATTAACCTCGAACTTACCACAGTTCACTACGGGGGGTTTCCTAATCTCATTTCTCCTTCAAAGTTGTAGCTGTGAGAATGATGACGGGTGGCAGCGGAGACTGCTTATCAAGATGAACTCGATCGGCGATGAATACTGCTTGAGATATGGGTTTCAGCATACGAAGACCGACGAGAGTGGGCCCCAAAATGACATCGGCGGTTGTCCCTCCTGTATCAGTGCTGATCGTGGTCGAGATGAATCGATTCGTGATCTTTATTGTACACGCTGTACACAGAGTGACGAGATGGCCTCGGAGTTCCTTCTGAGGGTATATTTGCAACCTGCACGTCAACGATTGCCGCTGGCTTTGGCATGCCCCCCACTTCGCGATACGCGGCCGTCGAGAGCACCTAAAGGCGAGGCGTAACCAAAAGATAGTCTCTCGGCTGATAGTCCGGCCAACTCGTCGTGCCTGACATTATTGGCACTGGAAAAGGGGTTATCTTATGTAGGGGACCATATGCCGCGATGCTTAGATTAATAGAACAGTGGGCGCTGACTAGGCTTACGGTACACTTTTTTATCCTCCGTTATTCTTGATAGTGAAGCTTTAGTTGAGAATGTTCGCCGTAAACGGAGCTAATTATAAATAGTAAGGTAGAGTCGTTCACTAACATTTTCTTTCGCAGGATTATGCTATTAGTCAAAGACAAGGGCTTAGGGAGCCATCGAAGTCACTACAGAGCTGTAAGATCTTTAAACAGAGAAGTCTATTAAGGATTAGCATTGGAATGAGCTGCACAGCCCCGTTCTAGCGGCGATCAGAGAACACTTCCCTTGGGAATCTGACTTTTAATCCTTTGAACGTCCAATCTTCACGTAAAAGGGGGCAGCTGATGGAAGAGTGTATCAATTCCACTCGACTTCTTTTAACACAACTTTAAGGATGACAATTATTATAAGAATGTATGGGTTTCCTTGCCTTTTCTTGATATCTTAACACACTTTTCATCATGCCATTGACTATATTTGCCGTTAAAACTTCACTCGTGTTCGATCGTAGTGAAAATACTTCTTATACCGACTTCAATAACTCCGCATATCTTGGGTTTTTATCAATGGCTTAATCCTACTATCGGTTAGAAACCAACTTTGCGTATTCGTATGTGGGTATGTTTACTACGAGCCAGGTCGTCGCCCACTACCATATGAATCTGTGCATTATTCCATGCTAGCTATACCTTACTGCTATTGAAGTTTTGTATGGTATGCTTGAGGGTGTTTAGTCATCAACTGGGTCACGGCGTTCTCGGGAGCGGTCTCTGTATTGATAGGAGCATGCAATGCTTCCCTTTACGAAAAAGGGGCAAGGGACAGAAGTTGGCCAAGACGGTTATTCTCGAGTCTATTGTGCACTGCTAAAGATGGCCTGTTTCTCTCGTGTCTAGAATCGAGATATTACTGTCTTGGAAATGTAGAATATATCTGTCTCTCAGTGCATTAGAGAAGATGGGCGGGCCCCCGAGCGAGCACTCTAACCACGTCATTAGTGCCGAGGGTGTTGTGCATTAGTCAACAAACGCTCCAGATCTCTCGGACGAGAGGAGGCGTCCCTTGATCACGCCTCCTTACTCGCCTAGCAGGTGATAATTCCCTTAATGAATACATATCGCGAGGTCAGCGCTATAACGTCATCGTTAACGGGAGATAGTTGTCACGATGACTCCGCGCAAGATCGTGAAGATGCCGGGCGCGAACCCTAGCCGCCAAGGTCTCGGACAGCGTAACTACTCAAAGCGACTTAGCTAGGTCCCTATCGCACGACGGATAGGAGTGAGTGAATCAATGCGTGCATAATGTGGTAGTAGTGGCAGGAGAAAGTTTTTTTCCGCTTAGCAAGAACCAAAAAGCGGTGGAACGAGACGAGACGGAGGAAGGCGAAGTTGCAAGCCTACGCGTTTGAATATGGGGCCCCAGAATCTCACGACGACAACGCGGCTGCCATATTCGGTCGAGACCACGATAGACAGCACCATGCCCGGAGCTCACCGCTACTCCGAATGAATTGGCAGGCGGAAATGGAACATGGAGGTCGGGTTCTCATGGAAGCCTAGATGCTGCAAATGATAGGAGCAGGTTGCGGTAGTAGTTGCTTATATGCTGCCTCATCGAGCTTACTAAGAATTACCTGATGTGTCGTATCTTGTCGTGCTACATGTTTCTAGGATTCTGCGTGTTTGCCACAATCGTCAGTGCTAGTAGGTATGAACTGCACTAAACCCCTTGGTGGCATGTTCATCGAAATTTTCATTGCTTCTTGTCTAACCTCCGTTGTCGTTATTCTCCGTGATGTAACCATGCTTTTGATGCCTTGTCTCTCAACTCACGATACGTTTGCTCACTACTCGCCAAACTCCGCCACAGACCATCTAGTTGCCAACTATCACCGGGTGCTCCGTTAAGGGTATCTTCTGTTTCACCCGTGACCATTCGGGTATTGATCGACACAGTCATGCTATCACTATTCTGTATGCCACCGCTGATTCTTAACACAGCGCTCCGAGCCTGGATCAGGAGGGACTCTGCCAATGATATAAGAAATGATAGGTAAGTATCTGATTGGGCATCAAGTTCAAAAGCTCCAATTCTAAGAGACGGGAGAGTCGCCTGCGTCGGTTCGGTAAGATTGTCGACTAGAATAGGGCTTAGGGTCCCAAGATTCTCAAACAATGCAGTGTGAATTTCGAGGAGACGAGTGTAACATGAGAAAATGAGTAATATAGTACCGCCGTCATTCTGGAAAGGCATATTATCTGGAAGGGTGCTCAAAGTTCTCAATAGGCGATGTGAAACCAGAAGTGTCTGGTCAATTGGCCATGTTTGGGGCACATATTTCGCCTTCTTGACAGCGACCAAATGTTGGTAAAGCTCGGCATTTGCTTGTGATAGGTCTAGAACACACCCTTCCTGTTCAGTATGGCGGTCGTTGCTCCTCGCTAACAATGATGTCTGAACACGATGTTCCCGCGATGATGATTGTTGACAAGAGCTTGTAGTGCTTGCCTGCTCTATGGTAGTAAAAACTAACTTGTCTGTGTCTGTGGGCTGGTGAGATCCATTCCCGATCATAAGATCTTCCGTACTGTCTCTAGGAGGAAAAGAAAAATCCAGGAGGCCTTCGAAAGTAAACTGTGACGCACAATTTCCTTGTGAGCTCGTAGATGATGATGACGATGAATCGGCTGCGGAAGTGTTTAGATGCCCGAAATTTCCCATACTAAATACAGCCGGGGTCACTGCTACTGTGTTTGGTTGTGTCTCGTCCGTAGCATCTGCTACGATACACTCAGCATTCGCCTGATTGGTGGTAAAAGGCTATTTAAGAGGCGAGAAGGTTTTCGTACATTGAGTCACTGATTTCATGCTGTCACGTCTCGGTGCCTCCCATTCGATGCTGGCACTCTGTGGGCGGCGCCCCTGAGTAGCTCGACGGACCCGGAGTGAGGGACTCGATACACACTGGACTTTTGCGTTGAAACACCGTATGCAAGCACCTCCGCTGCAATCAGGTTCCCGTTTGCAACGAAGTTTCTGAGCATGGCAGCGGTCACATGCCTAGATTGTGTTAGCATACTCCATGAAGTGTAGCGTGTGATACATACTTGGCGGTAAGGAGAAGCTTCCATGACAGTAACCAATTAGTAATCATTAGATCGATGAATTGTGAAGCCTTATTCAACCAATTCGTAAAGATGAAAGGTATCAATGTAGGAAATGTGAATGTGAGGCATCAGAGTATTGGGGTAAGATAGGACTTCGGTTGTTGCACAAGGTCTGGATACCCAACCATCCCAGGGTGTATACACTAATATACTTCTTTATTCCCGGTTGCAACAGGTTGTAACAGGGCACTGAATATTACGTATACTAGCCCTTTTATACCGATTGCATTTCAAACTATCGTCTCCTCCCTCTTCGCTTCGATTCATAGGGAGGTTCTGCGGAACGGGGCCGCTAGCGCACTACGCAAGAATAGTTCAAGACGGGGCCCGCCACCATTCGCCTATCTAGAACTTCGACTCCTTTCTGCATACTAGGGCACTCCCGACAGTGTCTCAAAAAGGAAGTTACGGGTGCCAATTTGGGCCAAAAGGCGTGGTTCACTACCTCACATCATGCCAAGAACGCAGCTTCGTATTGTACGTAAGCAAGCAGATGACACGAGAAACAGACATATGCAGTGAAACACAGACCAGACCGAGATTCTTAACATCACACCGCCCTCATAACGGGTCCCTAGGACTACGACCAATGAATTTCTGCCTTTGAGTTAAGCACCCCCGCTTACGACTTCTACTTTTGGGCATAGATACTAGCTACTACACAGCTTCCTGTTGACCGAGAGCCTCATAGAGAACAATAGCAGCAATGTCTGTGCGCGCATAGCTTCTTGCGCAGTTACTGTATCAGTAATTCGAGCGCAGGTGCTACTACGAGTTACGAATTGTTACCAGGGCCCGCTGAGCCTTGTAAGGCGGTTCCGGAGAATGCATATATCTGGGAAATTAATAATATGTGGACAACACCTTCCTGAAGGATCCGGGGTACGGTAGATGTTTGGCCAATAACGAGGCTTTGACAGACAATAGATGGAAGGGCTCACGACCCTGGCGGCTTCACAAAACGAACATAGTTTCCTAAGATGATGGCTATTCGTATCAAAAGCCCACTAATTATCCCCCAACAACCACCGGCGTCTGCCCAATCATGCAGTCATAAAATTGTACTTTGAGAACTGTCATGAGTCTACAACAGTTTCCAGACTCAAGCCATTATTAGCTGATAGGTCAAGGTCCTCGTACGCCGGCTTTCCCTCGGGGTTTGCGTTGACTGGTTTGCCATTCTCAATATAAAACTCCACCCAGCCTAAAGAAGCGCCAATCCCACCACGCTGGGCGTCGACCCATGGCCCTTCAGCTGCTTGTAACGCCTGAAACTCTGAGTCATCGAGGATGTCTACAAGCGCACTCACATCGCGCAAGTAAAACTCAACAACGACGTCGTGGTCATCCACAACCCAGTTGCTGCCGAGCTTCGCATTCAGTTTCCCCAATGCATCGCGTGCAGGTTGTAAGGTAAACATCTGACAGCACGTCAGTTGTCAGAAGGATTCTGCATGCGTCTAGCCACTAGGCGACAGCGGCCCGTCGGGATAGGATGAAAGACCATGCAGTTAAACTTAATCACTAATCACCATTTACATACCATGTCGTACATTTGAATGCCATGCTTTGCATGGATGCTGGCCGCACGCACGCAGTGTTCTTCAGTGGCCCATTTGTGGAAGTCCTCGTCCGAGACCAATCTGTTCTTGTAGTGGGCAATTGACAGCCGAAGGAGCCTCTCCGGGCGCCCCTGGTCAGCCGGCTTATTGTCAGACGTGGCTTGATGCATTGTCGATTCTTTTGCTGAATTGGCACTAGGTCTTGCATGAACTTGCAGACTTTGCTCAATCAGGTGGCGAATCTTAGTGCCCTTATATGATGCGATCTTTTGCCTTGACGGGGATAGGACGCACCGCTGTGGCACCGACCGCAATAACTGACCGGGAGAGAGAAAGACCCCACTCGGAACACCGATGGTGGCAATGGAATGCGGATGCCGACAAAGCCCTGGACCGAGTCTTACTACCGTATACGCCGATTTTATCCCATATGTAAGGGGAAAACGTTGAACGCCGACAGCGGCACTAAGTATCATCAAAGGATCGCACATTAGGTGGTATTGACACTGCGTCGTCACACTATCCAATTAATGGTACTAAATGCAAGGCAATCAAATCAAACAGGCACGTGCCCGTCACGGTTTCCTCAAGGTAAGCGGCGTGATTTCATTGTAGCCTCATCAACGGAAGACAAGGAAGTCAAACAACCAATCGTACTGAAGCGGACGATTAACTCCGTAAGAAGGAGCCGTAGCGCTACCGGTCGCACATTGGGAGTAAGCTGGAACCTTTACTTTACGATGATTAGAATAAGGCGAAGTGATAGCTCGGTACTAAAGTTCGAAGTGACGATCATATGTGTTCTAGTTAATTGATCCAATTCTACCCTTCAAAGACAACGCGTACTTCCTATAAATGTAGAAGAAATCCGGACTTCACACCACTGCATTGCTGACTCAGACTCTTCTATCTTCCCTAATCTATATAGCTCATACCCTGCACTATTTCACCATTGGAAACGATACGCTTAGCCTAAAATATATTATTAGATGGATTCACATGTAAGTCAAGCAGAGGAAGGATATAGATATATGAGAAGCTATGGTTCTGGAAATCATAATGCGTGATTGATATATCAAATTATCTTAAGGGGTAGCAGCTGAGATGACGCGTAATTATGTGGTAGAGCCCCAATATGTTCAGTCGACACCCAGATCTGATGTCAAATTTCAATAATATAGAAACTTATCATGACTTCTTGGTGGGTATGGGGGCAAAGTGAGGAACGAATTCACTGACGGCCTTGTTCCCATTTACCCGACCATCAGCATGGTCCGTGCCAGTAAGTGGTTCTCTATGAATATCCCAGACTTTATCCAGCCACGCAAACGTGCGCTGCATCGAGTATCCAAACGCGCCAATCTTAGCCTGTAAACCACCAAACGCAACATCTGTAGCAATCCACTCCTCCTTATCCTTGTCTTGCAAATTCAACAGCTTCCCCGTTATCTTCTGCGTAGTCGTAGCCGGATCGAAATAGAAGGACGAACCAGCCCCCGTGACAAGAACTGGACACCGTACATCGTGCAGGACATCCGTGCCATCCGGGCGCAGCATAGTGTAGTCCAGCATACGTCTGATGACGTCGTACTCATTGTCGCGGCCCATGGCCCATTTCATGTGATTGAACTCCCAGCGTGACTGGAAATTGAATGTTGAGGCAACAGACACGACGGTATTGAAGGTCGCCTTCGTCACGTACCCGGCCTTGAAGGACTTCCACAGCCACGCGGGCACACGACCTTGCGCGAAGCTCTCCATGGAGTAGAACCCGTCTACGCTTATACACGCCTTGATGCGAGGATCTACGGCCCCACGGAGCGCGTAATAGCCTCCCATCGACGCCCCTGTTATCGCGATGTGGTCGAGGTCGAGATCTGCCTCGGGGTGCTGCCTCTCGAAATCCCACAGATGGTCGAGCACCTTACCCACTACGAACTCCCAGTCCGGGCGCATGGGAAGCTTGTCCTTGCGCAAGACGATACCCTGCCCGGGTCCATCAAAGGTGAGCACGGCGTACCCCAGGCTCGGACCAACAGAGGCGTTGATAAAGTAGATTTCCTCTTGCGTGGAGTCGCCACCGCCAGAATTCACCAAGATAGGGGTCTTCCTATTACGGAACTTTTTGTCGCTGGAAGGTAGGTACAGATAAGCAGGAAGCGTGCCCCCTTCGTACGGGACATCAAGAAAATGCACGTCCCCATCGAGATACCTCACCCCCTTCCGGAAATCGGCAATAGCCCGCTCGATAGTGGGCAAAACGCGCTTGTCGTAGCCGATGGGGCCCTCGTTGAGCATGAACTGCGCTGCGCGGAGGTAATTCGAGGCCCGCAGGTACCCGCGGCGCGCTGCCAGCGTGTCACCTGTGGCCTCGCCTTCACGCGCGATGGCCTCGGCTTTATTGCCCGCTTCTGTCCAGGCCTCGTACCAGGACTCTGGGTCTAAGTCCTTGATCTTGCCAACGGCTTCAAGGATCTCAGCGATCTCGCCGCCTTCGAAGGGGACCATAGCCAAGAGCCGGAGGAACTCGAAGTTGAAGAACCCGGACTTGAAAAAGGTGAACATCTTTTTGGTTTGGAATAGAACACTTTCTGATTGGATTCTGGATAACTTGATTGTGTTTTCTCTTCTCCCTAGTTGCTCAGTAGAGTATCTGGGTGTAACCGCTTCCCAGGGAAGAGGGTCTAGCTAGAAGCTGATTACCATATATAACTTGCTTGCATCGGTATATTTCCCCCCTCTCAACCCATTTCAATAGGGGTATACTATTACAGAGCATCGGGGTGTTGAGATAGTTCATTCGTCAAGAGACTACTAGGTACACTTTCGGTGTTGTTGTTGATATCCCCGGAAAGAAGGCTCGGTGCTCCGATCAAGGATGCAAGTGGCAGTTCGGTGATAGTTAACTTACCCACTTGCATGTCTATACCCCGGTAATTTTATGCATGGTGACTGATGCGGCTCTCGTGAAGATCCAGAGCCGCAGGAAAATGACACGAGATGCGCATGCGCACGAAATATGGCGAAATCTTCTTCGTTTTGGATTTCCTTTGACCCGACTGGTGGCTGATTAGATCGTGCGAGTCAACTTCCACAGTTTTATGAGATTATCTCGCGTTTAGGGGGTTCTATGAGTCTCTAATTTCACCGTTACCACAGCGTTGACGGGAGAACAACGCGAATAATCATCGTGCGTGTGTAATGAGTGATTATGAAGGCGTTTAAATTCTCTCGAGTAAAGTGGTAATTTTATATTAAATATGAATTCTTTTTCAAAACTCCAAATGAAAGCGTAGATATACACTGTATCAGCGATGCCCCCCGGCCCCATCCCCATGGCCTAATCCCAAACGCCCCACGTTGATCAGCACCGATTCAATGCCAAAGACGTCATCGCCAATTAGCAATTGGCTAGGAAGTTAATATGGCCAGCAATTTTAGACTGCGGAAGCTTCTACGGCCTTTTTCTTCTTGGCTTCTTCTTCCAGCCGAGCCGCTTCCTGCGTCTCCAATCCAGTCTTGTGAATCTTGTGTTCTCTCGAGAGCACCTGCTTGCTGATCAATACGCTAAGCACAATAGCCGCCCCGACAATAGCCGTGTAGAAAATCCAGACTACGCGCAAGCTGTCATTGTAAGCAATATTAATCACCTGTCTCTGGTCCTTGGGCAGTGTTGGGATGATATTTAATGCACCAGACGTCGCGCCTCCCAAGATGCCGGAGGCCTGAGCAGCAGGAAGTGCCGCTCGGATTTTATCTGCGTGCTCGTTGAACTGGTTGGAAAAGATGACGCCTCCGAAGACAACTGACATGGCCGTGGCGATGTCGCGAAAGAAGAAAAAGGTCGCCGCGGCGCTGGCGATATCTGCCGGTTTGGTCAGACTGAAGATGGCAATGATGGGAGATTGGAAGACCGGGCCGATGCCGATGCCGGCGATGATCTGGTAGATGACGATTCGGGGCCAGGAAGCGTATGGTTGAAGATTGATGTATAGACCGGTGCCCAGTGCAAGGACGGCGAGTCCGAAGTATATGGGTGGCCGGTATCTTCCTGTCTTGCTGATGTATACACCTGTCAAGCTTGAGGCGACACATAGCGTGATAGCCACGGGCAGAAGATAAACGCCCGAAAGAAGCGGGGTCGCGCCAAGGACAGTCTGGAAATACAGAGGAAGGTAGTAGAGGTTTGCGATGAACACGGCGCCGTGGAAGTAGGCAATGCCAAAGACGGCGTTGTTGGATATGGAATGGAATAGTCTCAAGGGTGTGATCGGATACTTGGCAAACTTCCACTCAACGACCAGGAAGACTCCGAACGTCACAACTCCGAAGATGATCAGATTGATCACAATGGCCGAGTCCCAGGGGTGCGCGGTACCACCGTAGCTCAGACCTAGAAGGAATATGACGGTCGCGCCGACGATGAATAGGGTTCCGAGCCAATCCATGGCGAGAAGACCCTCGATGATTGGTGTTTTAGGGGTGTGGACCTCGAGGAAGAAGAAGACGAATATAGCGGCAACACCAGCTATCGGCACTGTGGGCACACAGTTAGTCAGCTTTATCGTTCGTTTTTGACGTCGTGACAGGATGCGAGCATACAGTTGATCCAGAAACACCATCTCCATGACACAAACTGCGACAATGCTCCGCCGACAATAGGCCCAAGGCCAGAAGCAACGCCCCATACCACGCCAAGCACTCCGTAATAGTAGCTGCGGTCACTAGCAATAATCTAAGTCAGCTTGAGACGAGCGAGAGACTTGGCACCTAGCCGCATAAGTATGAGCAGGAGTGAGAACTTACCGTGGGCTGAAAACGTCGCCGATGACAGTGGCAGACAAACTCAGGATACCACCACCGCCGATTCCCTGGATAGCTCTTCCCGCAAGCAAGCCGTGGATATTGGGAGCGACAGCGCCGATGATCGAGCCGATGAAGAAGACAGCGATGGTAGTAAGGAGGATGGGTTTGCGCCCGAAGATGTCGCTTATCTTTCCCCATGGCGGCGTAGCGGCTGTTTGAATCGGATGTGAGCCTGTGTTCTAGAATACAAGGATTGAAAAACAAAAGCTACTTACCTGCTGCCGGGAGCAGGTAGGTCGTGCCGATCCAGGCATAGTCGGTCTCCGAGGCGTGAAGAGACTTGGCGATAGTCGGGACAGCGGTGGAAACGATAGTCTGGCGGAGTAAACATGTTAGGATCGATCCACGCGATATTGTTCGAGCCGTGTCATGAGAAGATTCGTTCTCTTACCTGTTCAATGGCGGCGATGAAAGTCGAGATCTGTGAGCAATAGTCAGCATTAGGGGTTGGCGTTAGGGGCTCGAGCGTCTGTGACAAGACTGCTCGACGCACGTACACTCAAAGATAGAACTAGCAGGAAGGCAGCGCTGCGCGATAACTTCTCAGTGGCGTCATTATCACCGCCAGCTTTTTCCTCTGTATTTTGCTTCTCGGCATTGACGACATCATCCTCACTGTGGTCATGGGAGGAGCCCAGTTGGGATTCGGTCGGCGCATCCCGGGGGACAGCAGCGGCGGTTGCCGCGGTGTCTCGCTCGCCCATGCTAATGGTAAGTAGCACAAGAAAAATTCTGGTTTATAGCAATGAGAGCAAATCGATGTTGGAACACGATGGTTATCGAAGAGAATCTGAGTTCGTCAAGAGCATGGTTTAGAGCATTTGGATGCTTTTTGAGAACAGAGTCGACAATCAATGTCTGCTAGTCTACCTAGACGGACATGAACTGAATTATTAGTCACTCTGTATCGGCACCCGATGCTGAATAATGCAGCTGTGGGAAATGGGCTTCATGAAATGGTTGATTGTGTTATTGTCTGGTGGTGGAATGACGACGGGCTGCCAATGCCCAAACATTTTGGTTACCATGAATGATGATCATTGAAATTCGGTAGTGAATCAAGTGATGCCCTGACCAAGAGAGATGAATAACTGCCGAAGAAGAGCACCCAACTCGGGTAAGCTACCGAAGTCTTTGAACTTCCTTCGATGTTTATATTTCTACTACCGAAACCGCCGGGCGACGGATTAGGAGATGTATTAGTCGACATACAGTTGCGGGAGACTACCGAACCACCGGGACGAACTCCTCTACTGACCGGAACATTCGCCCAATAACGGCCAAGCTATCGCCGAAGTAGAAGCTTTTAGCGTCGGTACTAGCTACCGAAGCGCCTGCATGGCGCTAGGTACCTCCCGCTGTGGGTATTACCAAAGGGAACATGCTTCTGCAACGCACTACCGAACCGCCGAAAGTCTACATCCGCAAGTTCGGTACAGTTTCCCCCTTATTCGTCTTCGACTTTTACACTCGGTGTCTAGATAGGCTCGAATCCGCATCGCGATAGATTCATCATCATCGCCGACATGCTATCGCATTCAGTTGGGTACCAGCACGGCGTGATGGACTATAGATTTTACGTGAGGGAGCTGGGAAACTGGTGCTCAGGGTTGGGCTAGTTCTCTCTCCAAGCAACTACGTTAATTACTATCTAAACACTCACTGAAGTAATCTCCTGTCGACATGGCGACTAAACAGCGTCTCCTGAGAATGAGCCTGGCTCACTATCGCAAGGACGGATGCTCAGAGCGCGACTGCCACTACTTCGGGAGCGAGCTACACGCCAAGCAGGCCGCGGCGCTGCATGCCAGCCACGGCACTGTCATCTACAACCAGGTGAGACCCATCGGTTTTCCATAGCAGCGGAATTGGCAGGAATGAAGGCTTAGTCATGTTCTGACGAAGACGACCTGCAGATATACTCAACAGAAGCAACGCGAAAGGCGCTTGCGGAGTTCAAGCAGCAGCTAGGCGCGCCATGGACCATCGAGGACCACGACCTGACGGTGGAATTGTATGTGCGAGACATGGCTACGCTGCGGGCCATCGCGGCGGATCCGGCTTTTGCTGCCTTTGCGCAGATCGAGGAACCGTATCTGAGCTACCGTCATGTCATGGCTAGTCTTGCTTGGGTCGAGGTGTACGTCGAGGACGGCAAGGTCGTGAGCGGGGATGGACCGGGCGGTTATGAGTCGGCGTATGACGAGTTTGTGAAAGATGGAGGGCTGCTGGAAAGACTCTTAAAGTGAAGGGAACTGAATACGTGATCTACTAAGACCACTGCTATCGCGCGTCAACCAAGTTCCGAAGATAATGATAGTCTGGAATATTTCAGAGGGTTGCCCGAGCTACTACTTCTGAGACTAGTTGATCTCATGGTCTCTGACTCTTATGGGCTGTTAGATATGGGGCGCCGTGTTACTCGGCCGGAGGTCAGAATGCCTGCTGCCCTATCTAAATAGACAAATGAGTGATATATCTACGTAAATGCCAATACCAAACCAGCGGTGTCAGGCATCGAACCCAACTTACTATATAGCCCCTATACCTACTTACCCACATACAGAATGGCATGTACGGGCTGTACCGTATGTGGCCTTGAAATTCTTGAAACGGTCTCCATGTTCGAGACAAATATTGTAGTAAAACAGTGATAGTTACCAGCCTTATGACAATCGCCATGATGGGCGCCACTAGAATCCCAGGCGCAGACGGGGGGCCAGGGGTCGTAACGCCTACCCGAAATGGGTAAGAAAGGACCGGAGACGGCCGCTAAGGATACTACAGTAGAAGCAGCAAATGCCCTCTGAGGTCTGTTATCGTTCTCCTTCACCCATCGTCGAGTTAAGGTAATTTACCTATCCAAGCAAGTTGCACGAGTACAACGACGATGCCACACCCCACTATTCGGTCCGCCTGTGACCGGTGTCACGACCAGAAGTTGCGATGTACACGGACTGTGTCCGGCGGTGCTTGTACCCGCTGTACGAGAGCCAAGGCGGCCTGCACCTGGATGCCTTCATCGTCGTCGACGCCGCGACGCCCCCGAGCTATGGGCATTGAAACGCCTCCGCCCATCGATACCATGCCGCCTTCCACCAGCGCCGCCGAAATCCTCAACTTTGGAGTTGCTGCCACCTGGTCTGACCCAGCCGCTTTCCTTCCCTCAGACGCTGCCGCCTCCACCACGGCGCTACCTACTCCGAGCTTTACCTCCCTCGCCCAGAGTCCCTTGTCGCCCGCTCACTCCAATTATCATAATGACTGGCAAACTCGTTTCAACCACGAATGGGCTATGCTGTCCGCCGAGCAAGCTGGAGAAAATGGCACTAGTACCGGCACCAGTCGCAATGGCAGTGCCAGCAGCACCACTGCCGTGTCTGTCCCCAGCGACAAGCCCCGCCCTGACTACCTCCCTCTCGACGCCGTTCGCCATCTGACAGAACTGCATCTCGACCTCTATTCGCTCGCCTCCCGCGTCCCCAAGCCGCCGACTTGTATTCTGCAACCCCTAAGCTGGAAAGATAAGGATGTCGCCCTCGACCGGACCTTTCAGATCTCCTACGACTTCATCGCCGCTGTCGACCGCTTGTCCGCTGCCGACGGCCACCCTCCCGAAGACGCTTCTCTGTTGTTGGTCCTTTCGTGCTACCAGCGACTGATCGAAATCTACGGTGCTATCTTGGGCAACATGCAGGCCTGCCTCGACCGCTCCGCGATCACTGCTCCCGAGGACTATGTCCGCATGCCCGATATCAAGGTCGGCTCCTTCTCCCTGCCCGACTCTTCCGCTCTCCAAATTACTCTGATTTTACAGTTGGCAAGACATCTTTTACGACGAATAGGAGCCATGATTACCCGTCTAAATCAGAAAAGCCTCGAAACGACTAGTGCTACTGATCCTTTGGCATCTGTTACACTTCAGACGGTATCCTCCCGCGAAAACGAATTGATTGAGAGAATCACGAAACTAAGGAATACCCTCGTAACCCTGGACATCTTATAAATCTTTGTTTCCATATGTGACATCATACCATCTGCTGTGCTGGCCCGTCTCATGCCTATGTTGCCCGGGTGCTTGATTTCCTCTGACTCCTCAGCTCGTACCCACACATCTGCTCCCTTCGCTCTTTTGCCTGCCGCTTCGCCTAGTGCTGAACCCGGAGTTAGTTTTAAGAGGAACGAGTCGCGTAAGGGCGGTACATTGTGCAATGCGCCAATATACCTTCAGAGGTCGAGGACCTAGTAGCCTAAGTCGGTTCTATTTATTTGATCGACTTGAGTTCCATGGCAGACACAAGCGCCGCCAGGAAAAGGAACACCGCGGGATAGTTATTGGTATGGATCCTCCACCAGTTCAGTCGGAGCCACGGCGTGAGCGCGCCTAGGTTCTTGGTTCCCGAGAGGTCCGAGTTCCAGATCGTTCCGATGATTCGCATCGCCGTTTTGCCATAGACAAGATGGCCAGCCGCGAAAAGGCCTCCGGCAAGATACAGGTAGCGCGATTGCGCGTCCAACGCAGCCCCGGCAGCCCCGACGCTGTTTGCTATGCCTAGAAGACCTCCCAGTGGGTGAATGATACTGACAACCCAGATCAACTGGCGGAAGATCACGGGAAACCAGTGTGGAAGGGTTTCCCCTGCAGCCTTGGGGGGCACCGCTTTGTCGATGAAAGAATAAAAGGCGAATTGCTGATCCCATGCGCACATGACACCTGCTGTCGACGAAATGAGAGGCGCAATGCGCAGAAGTTTAAGAGCAACGTCGGACGAAGACATGATGGTAAGACTCTGTCTTCACGGAGAAGATGTAAAAAGTAAGCGCTGTCTATGATAGAGTATAAGAAAAGCTGCTATCCAGTAATGGTGCCCAGATAATTCTGTCTTGAAATTCTGAACTGAACGAATGAATTTATAGGAGTTAGCCAAGCAGTCCGCTTTGTGGGCATTTGTTGCCGCCGAAGTGTTAGGATACGGTGCTCCGAACATGCATATCAGGCTTCGGCCACGGCGGGACTCGACGTGAGGCGGATGCTAAAGTCAGCTTTCGGCATTGTCGTTAGTATGGCTATCGGTCTAGTGATCTTGCGCCTTCAAAGCCCACTATGAGCGCCGATTCACTTATTGCAATACCGTGATACCTTTACCTATCGGTCAAAAGTGCAATCATCCCATCGTGCTTAACCGCCCTACTCCTTCGTCTTTCGACCCTGGCTCAGTGTATTAGCAATCATCAATCTTGCGTAGAGAATATCGTCTCTACACCCTCGAATCTACCTGTTACAATTTCCACAAAGTAGCCGGTGCATTTCAATTGAACAAATTGATGCAATGTCCTCACCACCGCTATCTGAACCCATTGCCATTATTGGAAGTAGTTGTCGCTTCTCTGGAGATGCTAACTCCCCGTCGGCTTTGTGGGACTTGCTAACGCACCCGAGAGATCTCTCCAGAAGCCCACCTCGGGACCGGTTCGACCTAGATGGATTCTATCACGCCAATCCAGAGCATCACGGGGCCACAAATGTCCGAGGATCATACTTTCTTGAGGATGACATTCGTTCATTCGATGCGTCTTTCTTCAACATTACGCCTAAAGAAGCAGAGGCAATAGATCCTCAACATAGAATTTTACTGGAGACGGTATATGAAGCCCTGGAGTCGGCTGGCCTCACTATCCAGGGGCTCCATGGCAGCTCTACTTCGGTTTACGTTGGTCTAATGATTCGAGATTTTATGGATGTCCAGGTCCGCGATCCGGACTACTTCTCCCAGTATATGGTCACGGGCACGTCTAGTGCGCTTAATGCTAATAGGATATCTTACTTCTTTGACTGGAATGGACCCTCCCTGACCATTGATACGGCCTGTTCCTCGAGTCTTGTTGCTATCCATCAAGCTGTGTTGGGCCTTCGTGCTGGTGAGAGCCGGATGGCTTGTGTCAGCGGCTCTAACCTTCTTCTCGGCCCCGAACTGTTTATTTCGGCTGCTAACATGCACATGCTGTCCTCAAGGTCTCGAATGTGGGATGCTAGTGCCGAAGGTTACGCGCGTGGAGATGGCTTTGGTACAATCTTACTCAAATCGTTGTCAAACGCGATACGTGATGGCGATCATATCCAAGCCATCATTCGTGAGACAGGGGTTAATTCAGACGGTCGCACCAAGGGCATCACGATGCCTAGTTCCGAAGCCCAGGCGGCCCTTATTCGGGAAACATACCAGAAAGCCGGGCTGGACCCCACGAAAGAGAGCGACCGTTGCCAGTATTTCGAGGCACATGGAACTGGGTATGTAAAGCACGATGACCTCCTTGCCTGAATTGCGTTCTAATTCTCATTACAGAACGCAAGCTGGTGATCCACAGGAAGCATCTGCCATCCACGTGGCCTTCTTCGGAGACCCTGAGCCCCAGCCACAGGCGTCAAAACTATTGGTTGGATCCATAAAGACAGTTATCGGCCACACAGAGGGCGCCGCTGGTATAGCTGGTGTCCTTAAGGCGATGTTAGCTCTCCGTCATGGCCAGATTCCACCGAATCTGCATTTCAATACCCCCCAGGCTAAAGTAGCACCCTTTTTGAACTGTCTTGAAGTACCTACCAAACTCTTGCCTTGGCCCACCATCCCTCCTATAACCCCTCGTCGAGCCAGTGTGAATAGCTTCGGGTTCGGAGGCACTAACGCTCATGTTATTCTCGAGAGCTACTCCCCTGAGTACCACAACGTTGGCGTTTGGCAGCAGCCGATCACAGACCAGCAACAAGTTTCGATAACCCTGGAGGATCGAGAAGGCATTTGCCTACCATTCGTGTTCTCAGCAAATTCAGAACAAGCCTTACGTAAATTGACCCAAAACTATGCGCACTATGTGGAAACGACAGATTCCAACAATCTTAGAGACTTATCCTGGACGCTTCTTACCGGTCGTTCACTTCTTCCCGTTCGTGCCGCCTTTGGCGCATTAACATCCTCGGACTTGGCGGGCCAGATAAGACGGGAGATTGAACGCGTAGATGCGGCCAGTGATGATATGGGTGTTCATTCGAAGATCCCCGAAGACTCCAGGCCGACTATACTGGGAATCTTCACAGGACAAGGCGCTCAATGGCCGACGAGTACGTGAGCTTCAAGCTGTCTCCCATCATTCATTTTAACTCATCTCCTTTATAAAGCGTTCCACAGCGTGTAACTAAAGTAATGTAATCGGTTACTAAAGCTAATACTCCTTGTCTTAGTGGGTAAAAGCCTCATCGTACACTCGGCCCTGTTCGCCAGTACGATGGGCAGATTAGAGAGATCGCTGAAAAGCCTCCCCGATCCTCCATCTTGGTCACTTGTTGAAGAGCTGTCAGCTGCTCCTCCTCGTTCTCGTCTCTCCGAGGCGGCTTTGTCTCAACCACTGTGTACAGCCGTCCAGATCGGATTGGTCGATGTTCTCCAAAGCCTGGGAATTGAACTCGCGGCTGTGATAGGGCATTCGTCGGGGGAGATAGCGGCAGCCTATGCAGCAGGACTTATCACTGCCGAAGATGCGATCCGTATAGCTTACTATCGCGGGGTCCACGCAAAGCTTGCAAGAGGAAAGTCGGGGACTACCGGGTCTATGCTTGCCGCTGGTATGGGCCTAATAGAAGCTCAAGCATTTGTCAAATCATCTACTCTCAAGTCACGACTTTCTGTTGCGGCAAGCAACTCCGCTGCAAGTGTCACATTATCCGGTGACGCCGATGCCATTCACGAAGCGAAAGTGATGTTAGATGACGAAAAGAAATTTGCAAGAGTTCTTCAAGTTGATACGGCCTACCACTCACACCACATGCTGCCATGTGCCAGTCCGTACATAGCATCCATGGAAGCTTGCTGCATACGCCCTCGAGAAGTCACTCCTTCCTGCACATGGATATCTAGCGTGTACGGATCGACCGGCACCCCAACGTCAGAGGAATTGACCGCTCAGTATTGGTCCGACAATATGACGAAGCCTGTTCTTTTTTCGCAGGCGTTAGAGCGTGCCTTGGTGGAGTGTGGGCCATTCGACGCGGTAATCGAAGTCGGGCCTCATCCCGCCCTCAAGGGCCCTGCTATACAGACGATCCGGGATTACCAAAGCGGCGAAGTTCCTTATACAGGGCTCTTGGATCGGAAGCTTGATGACGTAGCCGCCCTCAATACCGCCCTTGGTTATCTTTGGACACACTGCGGCCCATTCATGGACTTTGTGAAATACGAATCAGCCAACTATGGGAAAGACGTATCGGCGCCAAAGCTGGTTACTGACCTCCCGCTCTATCCTTGGGATCATGATAACGCCTACTGGAGAGAGTCTCGGCTTTCAAGAGAGTATCGCTTACATCCCGCATCGCCTCATCCACTGCTTGGGAAGAGAACTCCCGGAAGCTCAAAATCTGAAATTCGATGGAGAAACATTCTACGGCCTCAAGAAGTCCCATGGGTCGCGAGTCACAAAGTGCAGAGTCTAGCAGTCTTGCCAACTGGTGCCTATTGCGCGATGATGCTGGAAGCGGCTCGGGCTCTTGCCGGGGAGGGCGGTGCCAGAATCATCGAGCTTTGCGATGTGCACCTTTTGAATTCCATTATATTTATTGATGCTTCAAGCTCCGTCGAGCTCATTACGTCGATAAAACAGAACATCACCCGTTCGCAACAGCTAGTTCACGATAAGGATCCAGTTATCGAAGCAGAGTTTCTCCTAAGCGCTGCCTCTCCAGATAGCGACGGCCAACCTGAGTTGGTCGCATCTAGTCGAGTTCGCATAATTCTCGACTCTACCAAGTATGACAGACTACCCCAGAGTATAGTCGATTCACAGCTAGATCATTCATTAGCTGTGAGCAGTGATGAATTTTATTCTTATCTGAAAGATTCTGGCATCTCTTATCTTGATCCTTATCTCAGACTTCATGGACTTCAAAGATCCTGGAGAGAGGCGTCAGCAGTCATTCAGCATCAGCCTCAGGACGGGACGGATTCAGCATGTACCGAATCTTCTCTGCTAGAATCCTGTATTCAGATGGGATATCACGCTTTTGCGCATCATAGTGATGGGTATCTCTTCCCCTCCCTATCCACTAACACTCGTACTAATCTCGAAATAGGTCTCTATGGTCACCTTTTCTACCACAGCGTATCGCTCGTGTCACCGTCAACTTACAATCACACGATGGCACCCAATATCACGAGAACCACGCTATACAAGCCACTTCATACATCTCGGAAACACATAGAGCAACTTCAAAGAGTTTACCAGGCTTCCTTGCGAGTTCAGAGGTATACGATCCGCGAGCTTGCAGTGTCAGAATACAGATGGAAGATATTACGTTCACGGCTTTATCTCTAGCTACCATAGGCGATGATCGCGAGCTCTTCTTCAATGTCGTGTGGAATCATGACATTGGAGATTGCCTAGCCAGGGATACCCTTCGAGAAACCAGCGAAACGATACGAGCACGCGAGTATCTCGACGCAGTCGCTTCGTCTTATGTTCGTGATCTGAAAGTGAGGGGCCTCTTACATGGCGAACACATAATCTCTGAGCAGCTAGCTACCGCTATGTTAAACGGCAATCGATCAATTTCTAATAACAATCAAGAATGCAACATTAGTCCTGCTGGGTTAGAGGAACCGGATCTTCAACAGCAGCTACCTAGAGATAGATCGTTATTTAACGAGATCCAAAATCGTCTAGCAGCTCGCCTCTCCTCATCGGGTGATGTTGAAACGAAGATCCCATGTAAATTTCCCCTCGACACATTGTCCGTCTTTGATGCAGTCAACAAGCGCGGTGCTTCGATCGCTCGAGCTATAAGCCACCGCTTCTCTCAAATGCATACCTTGGAAATCGGTCTTCATTGCGTTGGGCCTTCAACATGGCTACTTCAAGCTCTAGTTGGTGGTGCCTCCTCTTACCTTTTCGGGAGCGCTGGATCTGGCAGCCAGGTCGAAGATTCTGGGAGTATCCTGGTACGGCGAACACACGTTGAATCGTTAAGCCCGACTGCGCTCGCTCAGGACGTACCAGTCGGTGGAATTGAGTTCGCCCTTGTCTCATTCATTTTACACGGCCGGTCATCTTTTGATCAAATCCTGTCCGATCTCCGCGCGCTCATGAAACCCGGCGCATTCGTTTTATTCATCGAGCCGACGGCGGACTATACCTGGCTGAAGTTCTTGCTCTGCGGTCTTGTCGATCCAGAATCACCAATGCATCAAGATCAAAAGCTCGGTTCTCCCGTACAACTCACGGAGCTAGATGACAGTCTTCGCAAGCATGGATTTAGCGGAATAGATCATGTCGAGCAACATTCTGGACTAGGGTTAATAGTCAGCCAGGTCATCGATGAAAAGATAGATATGCTACGTCATCCACTTCAATCTCCCTCGCTCGATACTTTGTCTGGGAACATGCTATTCATCGGAGGCGAAACACTGATGGGATATCGCATTTATAAGAACCTCACTGGTGTAATGCGAGGCTGGAGGGGAACGCTTATTTTCGAACCTACGCTATGCTTGGAGACATTTAGGCGACATGCTGGTGAACAGTTCATTTCGGTCGTAATTATCAACGACGCGGCTAAGTCTTATATCTCCGAATCGTCTGACCATCTCCTAGAAGCCATGCCGGAGCTTTTTGAGTCTACGGAAAATGTGTTCTGGGTAACACTTCATGATGATGTTAACAGCACATCCCAATCTAACCTCAGAAACTGGGCACGGTACCTAGCGACCCGACAGGCGAAAACCAACTTCTACTCACTTCAATTGGACCAAGAGGAACGTGCTGGCGAGGTGATAGGTAGCCACTTAGTCCGACAACTTCTCGCGCAATTCTGGCAACTGTCCCGCGCCAGCCATGTTTGGGCCAACGAGACTAAGTTGAGAAGAACTTCAGGCCGTAATATGATCCCTCGAGTCTTGCCTGATGCCGATCTCAACAATCAGCTCAACTCATCTCGACGGGTTATCATAGAAGACGTTAAGCTATCCGACTTCGCGGTAGTTCTACAGCCTGTCGCGGTTGACGGGTCAACTTCCTATTATGCCAAGAAGAGCCACAGCCTACATCGTGGGTATGTCGATCCGGCTAACGGAAAACCTGTGCGTACAATCGCCTCGAGTCCGTTTGCTATGAAAGTGGGCCACAGCTATCTCCATGCCTCAATTGGTTCCATTGAAGGCGGAAAGGAAAAGGTGCTACTCTTCTCTTCAACCATCGGGTCTGCTGTGACGGCTGAAGACCACTTATCAGTCCCCATACAGGTGGAGGACGGTATGGAATCTAGATTTCTCGGAGTCTTTCTTCAACAATGGGTAGCTCAGCTCGTTCTCGATACGCTGTTACCGGGATACAATATCTTGTTCGAGCCTGAAGACGAACTGGCCTCTATACTGGCTGCCCGCTGTGCTGGAACCGAAAAAGAGCTTATTTTCCTTACTAGAAATACGGATCTTGCAGCTACTTCGCAGATCCCCTGGACGGTTGTTCATCCTCGTGGCTCGAAGACACACTTAAGGCGCTTGATTCCACGACTAGTTTCGCATTTCGTAAGCTTTGGAACCGGCCAGGATTCCCTTATCCAAGACATTGTCGAAATATTACCCTCCCAATGCGTGGTGTCTGAAGGGATGTGCTTTCAATCCACCCCCAAAGTGGCCCGGATTGAAAAAGAGCTCCTTATTCCTGACCTTGTCGAAATTGTTTCGAGAGCGTCCACCATGGCTTTGGCATCTTCTCCGGCTCCTGATCTCCATTCCCATGTTCTAAGCCCCCTGGATGTTGTAGGCGGTGTAGCTGCGAAGCCATTTAATATTGTCAATTGGACAGGTATCGATATGTTGCCGATAACTTCGCAGCCACTTGAAGCGAACACTGTTATCAGTCACAGTAAGACCTATTTGATTATCGATGTTTCTGACGACATTGCGGAGTGTATTGCTCATTGGCTAGCGGACCGCGGTGCTTTTCACGTTGTTATAATTCATAGGTGAGTAACTGTTCCAACCCAGAAGGACGTGCGCTGTTGCTGAACATCTGTTAGATCCGATAGTCAATCATCTGTCCAGTTAGGTGCGAAGTTCCAAAGACTAGGAATTCATCTTGATGTGAAACGACTTAACATCCGAGAACGGTCGGAGATGAAGAAACTGCTCGACATATTGCCATCTTTAGCAGGGGTCCTATACGGCAGTACCTTGTCTTCATCTGCGAATAATTTGGCTCGCGATGGCATTCACATAATTACCAATCTTGATGAAGCTTTGACCTCACGGGCCCTTGACTTCTTCATCGCACTTACCCCGCAGGTTCCTTCATTGGAGTCATATGAGCAATTCGAGCTTATAGGTGTAAGTCGCATCGCCATGTACGTCATCAAAAGGAAGCTTACCATGTGTCTTATCTAGCACCTAGAGGCCTTGATCGTTAAACAGCAAGCTCACGGTACTCTTGCTTCAATCATCCCCTTGTCGGAAATTTACAACATTCGTTCTACCGCATCTGTCGGTGATTGTGATGGGTGTTTTGCCAGGCTGTCTGAGGCAGATTTCCATGCCCTCCTTGACGCAGCTATCTCCCGTTTACGCCATGCTACACATACGTCATCTTCCCTGATCACCAATCTGAAGTGTGTGAGCTTGGCATCTCTTGAGAAGATGCCTACTTGGCGCCAGGACGCTGAACTATCCCATCTCGTTTCTGCGCCCGAAGATTGCTCGATGAAAGAAACCAAAGGCCCAGCCGAGAGCATAAAACAGCAGCTAAAGAACGCAACCAGTCCCGTGGTAGCAGCTGGCGTTCTTGTGAAATCATTCACAGCCCACCTTGCAGTCATGTTAGGTCTATCACCCGATAGTTTTCGTGACAATATGGACTTGGTAACTCTAGGGATAGATTCGCTCATGGCTTCGGATGTACGAACATGGTTCTTGAAGACTCTTGACGCTGATGTCCCAGTGCTCCAAATTCTTGGCGGATCTACAATTAGAGAAAGTAGGTCGTACCTCCTGCATCGTACTAATTTGTCTTGCTAATCCGGCCCAGTTTGCGAGTCGGTCGTGTCTGTTCTCGAAGATGCTCCCTCTACGTCGATGGACTCTCTGACCACGAACGAGCCAGAGGGCATTCCGGGCTTTACGGCCACGCCAGGACCACAACTCAGCTTGGATACAACGAATGAAGCTACTGAGAAGTTAATGAGTACTAGTGGAAGCTGGACACCCGTCACTGTTGACGACATAGAGAGCATAGATACTTCTCAGAGTGAAACCGATGCTCCACAAAACCGCGATATCACAGTTGTACGAAGTGAGAGAATGTCTTACGGCCAAAACCGGCTCTGGTTCCCATCGACATACTTGGACCAACCCACACCTTTCAACTGCACGACATCATACCGCATCTCTGGCGCTTTGGACGTCTCGAGATTGGGCGAAGCGTTGAAAAAGGTCACTCAGCGACATGAAATCTTTCGAACTATTTTCAGTACATGTCCATCTACTGGTTATTCAATACAGACCGTGGTCGCAGATTCCCAGTTCCATTTCAAAGCTTTTACTGGCAATATGGTGGAAGACGTCGACCGCGAGTTCAAAAGACAAGCTGACTATGTCTTTGACCTTCAGAATGGAGACACATTCATCGCTACGGTGATTTCACATACACCCCGACAACATACCATGATTTTCGGCTATCACCACATCATAATGGATGGGGTTAGTTGGCAGATAACATTGAATGATATGGCAACTTTTTATAATGGGAAGACACCTGAACTCGCTTCTCCAGCACAGTATGTAGACTTCGCTCTACATTCCTCTCAGCTCGTCGCATCTAGAGCACACGAAAAGAAACTTGCCTTTTGGGAGAGCGAATTCAAGAAGATGCCCGAGCCACTACCGCTATTTCCTTTTGCGAACGCGTCTTCCCGAAAGGCACTGACTCAGTATCATAACCTTGAGGTTGTCAGACACATCGATCAGAGATTGATCGCGGGCATCAAGCGGGCGAGTCTTGGGGCAAAGACAACCAGCTTCCACTTTTACCTGGCTGCTCTTCAGGCAATGCTTCATTCATTCCTCGGTATTAATGAGATTTGCCTGGGCATTATCGACGCGAATAGGAGTAACTCGAAATTTCTGAACACTGTGGGGTTCCTCTTGGACATGATCCCGTTGAATCTCCGACTCAACAGCAAGGAACGATTTACCACGACAATGACCAACACTCGCAACAAAGTGTATTCTGCCTTGTCCAACTCAGGGGTCCCCCTCGATGTGATCCTTCAAAGGCTAAAAGTTCAAACATCCTCGGCGCATACACCCTTGTTCCAAATCCTCGTCAACTATCGCATGGGTGCGCTGAAAGCACCTTCGTTGGGAGAAGCAAACATGGAATTCCTTGATTATCAAGATGCCAAGGCGCCGTTTGATTTGACACTCTCGATTGATGAGAAGGAAGATGGAACAGGGATGCTGACCTTCGCGACCCAAAGCTATCTATATGACCAGACCGGAATGGCGCTCATAGTCGAGACATATGTCCGCTTCCTTGAGCTGCTGTCGAAGAACTCTTCTCTCCGTCTAGCTGAGATTCCGACATTCGACGAAGCATTAATCAAAAGGGGCATTGAAGTGGGTACGGGCAAGACGATCGACTTCGGATGGCCTTCGGAGCAGACAGTGGTGCACCGAATTGAGCGCTGGATCGAGTCGCAGCCTGACCATAATGCTGTCAAAGACATGCATGGGCAAAGCCTAACATACAGCCAAATGTCTTGGCGCATTGATTCGATTGCTACCAGTCTCAATATCATGGGTGTCAAGACCGGCCAAACAGTTGCGGTCTTCTGCGAGCCGACCGTAAATACCGTCTGTTGTATCTTAGCAATAATGAAAATTGGCGCAGCATATGTCGCGCTCGATGTTAGAAATTCCCCGGAACGACTGGCTGCTACCGTCCAGGAATCCTCGGCTGCCGCTATTATCTATCATCGCGCGACAAGTAGCCGTCTGGATGAACTCCACGCTGGTTCGGTACCCCTGTTAGACGTCGACAATATTCAGCAGATCGCGAACAAATCTGGGTTGCTGCGAGCAACACCATCTGGTATTGCGTTTATACAGTACACGAGTGGGACAACTGGACGCCCGAAAGGGATTCCGTTGACTCATTATAATTTGGCGATGCATTGCGCATCGATTGGTGAGCGACTTAAGCTTGACCACGAGGTTATACTACAGCAGAGCGGGCAGGGCTTTGATGCATCTATCGCGCAGGTGTTTTATGCCCTCGTCTTTGGTGGCACAATCATTGTAGGCACCAACCGGGGCGACCCTTCAGAGCTGGCCGAACAGATGCGAGTTGAGAAGGTGACCGTATCGCTCATCATGATATCTGAGATGTCCGCGCTTTTAGATTGCAGTTCGTCGATCCTTTCGCAGTGTCACTCGTGGCGCATATCCATGTGTGGTGGAGAGGCTTTCACTGTGAATCTCGTCCGCAAGTTCCAAGAGCTAGGCCTGCCTGAGCTGGAACTGATTAATGCTTATGGGCCGGCTGAAACGACGATTATCTCATCACTTGGGGATGTTCCATATCGCAATGTGACTCTTGCGAACGACTTCAAGGTCCCTGTAGGCCCGCCGATTCCGAACTACGGTGTCTATGTCCTCGATGAGGAGCAGAGAGGCGTCCCTCTGGGATGGCCGGGGGAACTGTGCATTGCTGGTCCGGGGGTCTCATCTGGGTACGTCGGGCTTCCCGAGCTTACAAACGCGAAGTTCAAAGCGGACAATATTCCGAAACCAGGGGGACAACCTGCCGACTGGCAAAGGATCTATCGCACTGGGGATAAAGCAAGGTTACTGGAGGACGGCTCTTTCGTCTTTTTAGGACGCATTGACGGGGATTCCCAAGTCAAATTAAGGGGTATCCGCATCGAACTGGACGAAGTGACAAACGCGATCTTGCAGGCTTCAGGAGGCATTCTGTCAAATGCTGTGACCCTCGTTCGTGGCGAGAACAATCCTATCTTGGTCGCCTATGTGGTTTTCTCCTCGGATAAAGGGGTTATGCATAAGTCCGACCCTTCCGATTATCTTCGAAAACTACTGCAATCCCTTCCCCTACCTGTATACATGCGCCCAGCTGTTGCAATCCCTCTAGATGTCCTACCTTTCACGGAGAGAGGCAAGTTGGATATCAAAGTATTGGCAGCCATCCCTCTTGCGCAAGATGAAGATGAGCAACAGTTTGGTTGCGAAGATTTGACCGAAACGGAGCGCAAGCTCAAGGGCGTCTGGGAAAACGTACTCTCTGAAGTTGGAGTGAAGATCCGCATCGACAAGCAGTCGGATTTCTTCTCTGTCGGTGGGAACTCGTTACTCCTTATTCGTGTGCGTACCGGGATACAGAACTGTTTTGGGACGTCTGTATCTCTGGCTCGCCTCTTCCAGGCTAGTACACTTGGAAGCTTGGCGAAAGATATTGAGCAGCAGCTTGAGGGGCCTGATACGTCTTCACTTAGTCGTCAGTCATTGATAAATTGGGATGAAGAAACTCGTCTACCCGCAGATCTTACGTCCGATAAAGTACTCTCTCACTCAAGCGCATCTCTCAAAACAGACGATCAACGAGGCCCGATCACCGTTGTCCTGACAGGTTCCACGGGATTCCTCGGAACAGAAATCCTGCGCCAACTTGTATCTCATCCAGACGTAGGCTTAATCCACTGCATCGCCATCAGGCCGGGCCGTCGCGTGAATGGCGCCTTCATGATTTCCCCTAAAGTCGTATCTCACGAAGGTGATCTAGCGGAGCCTCAGCTGGGTCTAAGCCCCGCCGAAGCAGAAACCATCTTCTCCGCAGCCACAGTAATCATTCACAACGGCGCCGAGGTCTCGCATATGAAGTCGTATCTATCACTACGCGCCCCGAATGTCGGGTCGACGAAGGAATTGTTACGCCTAGCTGCGCGTTACAGGAGGCGACAGCTCACGAGTTTTCATTATGTTTCTAGCGCTGGTGTTGGGCATCTCGTTCCCGCCCCTATCCCCAACGTTGAGACCAAAGAAGCACAAGCTAAGGAAGATAAATTTCCCCCAATATCCCTATCCCAATACCCCCCGCCCCGCGATGGCTCAGACGGCTACGTAGCCGCCAAATGGGCCAGTGAGCAAATCCTCGAGCGCGCCGTCGCCGTGATCCCCGGGCTCCGCGTCGTAGTCCATCGTCCGTCGAATGTCACTGGTGATGGCGTTGGTGAGCGGGATATTGTGCATTCGCTGATGCGGTATTCGCTTGCGATTAAGGCTGTGCCTGATATGAGCAGGGCGACGGGTGCGTTTGATTTTGTTGGTGTTGAAAGGTGTGCTCAGGCGATTGTGGAAGAGGCGGCTGGTTCTGGTTCTAGTTCTGATTCGGTGAAGTATCGACACTGCGCTGGTAGCATCGTTGTTCCCGTGGGGAGGCTGGCGGAATATCTGGGCGAGCGATGTGGGAAAGCCGCGATGCCGGTAATTTCGTGGTCTGAGTGGCTGGTGCACGCTCAAGGGGAGGGATTGGATGAGCTTGTTATGGCGTTCCTTAGGGAGGTAGATGGGAGGATGCGGATGCCGCTTTTAGTTCAGGGTTAGGCTAGATAGATAAGTCAGTGAGTAGATTAATGGGATACTGGTTCATCTATCACGTTTCGTGAATTCTTGGGATTGATTTCTTTTTAAACAAGGTCGTGATTATTATGACTAGGGAGAGGAAGACATTCTAGGTAGAAGCACAGATGTGAGAAAGATAGAACATGATATAAAGTCATAAAGAGAAGGGGGGAGGGAGTAAAAGAAAAGAGGAATTTAATTCTCAGGAGCAGTGAGGCGTGAATATAAAGCTAAGCTAAGAAATTCACTGACTGACCTAAGCAGCTAATTAGTAAAGCAAGAGGTGTTGGTATATTTATTGACTTTGATCGAATCGACGCAACACGATGAAAACTCCGTCCGTCCGGATCAGTCAACTAAGCTAACGCCATTTCTTAAAACCACCTATATAGTAGATGATATTCTGCCTTTGCTGGATGCATACGTGTCAACCACCGGCGGCTTACCGTCTGCGCGCGATCACCGCTTTCAATTCCAGCCAGGCGACTACCTTTTCAGCTCCTCTCTCCCCCTCCTCCTTTCCCTGAGCTTGCAATTTCACTCGTATTATTCGTTCAGAATCTTTTCCAGTTCCCTCATCACGTATTCTAGTGACCAACGATCTTCCCATTTCCGTCTCACTTCTTCTTCCTGAGCTGGTTGCGGGTACCATTTCACACCCATAGCTTCAGCCGCGGATACCTCTTCTGCAGTAATATCGTTGCCATCCAAGTCGGCCAGTATCTCTTCCATCCGAGGGAGCCAGCGACGCATCCAGAACTCCTCGGGATCGTGGACTATAAGAGGCACCCCGTCTTGGTCCTCATGTGCAAGCTCGTCGAATTCAACCAAGATATTTTCAAACAAAGTCAACAAGGGCTGTGGCTCCGAATTGATCTCTTCCACCTCCTCTAATGTAAGGAGTGACTCGTGGTATGAAGAAATATAATCGTGGCTAAAGTCACAGCAGGTGTGCACCAGCTGCAACCCATCAAATGTCACACGCCTGACGGTTGCAATCAGATCCTGTTCGCTGAAACTGGCTTGAAACGTTTTGGTCAACCACCCGCACCATTTCGTGAGGCCTTGTACATCAAGTGGGTCCTTGCGACTCCTTTGCCAATCAAACAACGCCTTTAATGGAGTGCAGCCACCATTTGAACACCGGCAGAAGCAGGTGTCGCTAACTTGGACTTGCTTGAACCCGGATTCGCTCAACAGCCACAAGTAACCAGACATGGTCTGTAACTCCACGCTGGCAGAGAGGAAATGTGCTGGTGTGGCTGTGATCTCACTATATGTCGTGTTACTGCTCCTTTCACTAAATGGTGTCCAATAGTCGGCACCGTGCTCGACCAGCCACCGTACCCCCCCAATGCTCTCGCGATCTACTACAAGAGGCACCGCTCCAAGTCTATCACAACAATCGATATCTCTGAAACCAAGAGCCCATAGCTTATCTAAAGTGGATATGGGGCACCCTGAGAAGTAGACCGGCTCAGAGTCGCATAGATGTGGAGGGATACCTATTCCCCTCTCTAACAGCAGTTGCTGCACTTCCAAAGCGCAGCCATCCAACACCTTTTCTTCGTGAAGACCAAAGCTGTCAGCCTCTGCTTGCGTTAGGTGCTCCAATGCAAGTGATTTGAGCTCATCTCTGCGTTGCTTTAAAGCAACCAGCACATCGTCAAGGCAGGAACTGTCGCAATCCCCAAGGCAATAGTGAGTGATACGACTACCCGCGGCCAGAAGAATTTGGGCCGATGCTTTGTAACCCATCTGGCAGGCGCGTTCAAGTGGTGTGAAGTGACCCCACTCGAGCATTGCCGACCCACCTGCTCTAGAATCAGACGAAGGCACGGCGGGTGCTTGATAGCAAGATGTAGGGGAGTGTGCCTCAAATCGTTCGTTTCTTCGAGGGATTGTGGGTATCTCTGAATGAGTTCTTGCAAAAGCCTTTCGTCACCAGCTCTAGCTGCGAGGCTTAGCAGTCCACATCCACTAGCTGGTCAATTTGTGAGCTAATATGCGAAAGAGTCAGGGAGCCTAGCAGTTGCTCGAACCTTCAGCGAATTCCGCGTCCTCCAAAATTGCCTCAAATGGCAACCTATATGAATACCCCTTCCCTCCCCGTGATATTGGTATATCTGGTTCTGGTAGCAGAAGCCTTGTTAAATCCGTGACTGAATCCGTCACCCGAAACGCACATAATAAAGTCATAACCGGAGTGCTGTTGGTTTGTGAGTAAAAGATAATTACTATATTTATTGCGCCGTGGATCACTCACCGTCCAAGTCCATCGTAAGTACTCACTGGCACACCACAGGCAACCAGATTCGTCGCTATTGAATAGCTCAAGTCAAAGGTTACAGGAAAAGGCTTGATTTGCATCTTTTTACTTTAGAGAAAATTCAAGCGTTATGAAAATATAGGAATCACTGCACTCACATATCTAATCACATTAACTATTAAGTGCATTAGTGACTCCCCACTCGAAGTAATATCCTTAGGAGACGCCTTTTTCTTGCTGTAAAGTTCAAAAATCTTATCAAAACAGCGCTGCACGGTTCTTGTGTCTGCTTCGTCCCAATCCCGTCTGGTCTGGACAAAAATGCCAAGTGCACGCATTAAACGAAAAGCTGGGGCAGTCTCCTTATCGACGGTCGGGTAGTAGGTGAATCCTGGAGAGATGCTTCGCCCTCCGGCACCTCGAGTGTTCACGAATGATAATGCGAAAGCTGTTTGGCACATGTTCCTCAAGCCAAAGTATTCGAGTGTCCACTTGCTAGCTTGCGTTTCGCTGTCAATTTGTGATAACGGACAATCGGGAAAATGTCGTCTAGTGCTCGACATCTGATGCGAAAATGAAAACTCTCCCCACAGTTTCTGATGATGGGTTATTCTTCGGGAGGGTCTACATAAGCAGACCTGAGATAAACTACGACTGGAGGGTTGCGTGGCGTTGACTTCCTCTAGTGCCTTAATCGAGGTCGATAAAAAGCTTGGTTTAGAAGCGAACGTCATCGCGGTTTGGATTGACTAAGGGAAAACAGTGTCAGCATTTTCCAGTCAAAATTCTATTCGAAATATGGTCATGGCGTGTTTCATGAAACAACGAGGAGTTCAGATCCCCCAATCAATTTGTTGTCCCAAACACCTGATCTTCGCGCAACACCCGCTGAGTGAGCAAACCTACATCCAATGGTAGCCGGGTTCCCCCATTTGTTGCTGCGGGAATCTCGCGAGCTGTCGTGAACGACACGGAAGCCCCTACACTCTGCGTTCTTAGGCTGGTCTGAGACTGAGATAGGGAAACAACCAGACTATGGATCTCGCGTATCTGGTTTGCCGAAGCGATAGAGACGGCACGGAGTTCGCGCATCTCGTTCGCCGTGGTCATAGAGGCGTCTCTACCAGGCGTTAACCAAATTTTCTCGGCATATTCGATTGAGATTTGAGTTACCTACAGGTCTGTAACTTGCAGCGCCGTCTGAAGAGCACTGTTGACCTTTTTCAGCCGCTCCTCGAGACGGCTTATTTTGGGTCGCTCGAAGGGGTAGGAAAGCTTCATCTTCGCATCGGTCATTTTCGATCGTAAGCCGGATCCGGATGGACCTGGTTGGGACAGTTCAGATAAGAGCGCGTGAAGAGCGCCTAGTTCAGCATGGCAAGAATCTACATGACGTTTGACTGTGGCCGCAGATGCGGGCCAATTGCTCTCTATCTGCGGCAGAAGATCTCGAATGGTCAGTAACAGGTCTCTCATATCGGTAGCTCCTTGTTTGGCCGATCTTAAATCTTCCGATCGACCTTTGACGGCATCCAAGTAGTTGGTCAACCCGCCAGCGACTTGAAGCCCGAGTGATATCACGCCAGTCACAAGACCGGCAACCGAGAGAGGGTCCGCCATGATGGGTGCGGATGAAGTTGGAGTTCCTAGTCAGGAAGAGATGGTGGGTCAGAATCCGAAGACATCGCGATGAGGGGCCTGCCTGGGGAGATTTTGCGATATGCAGGCTGAGATGCCACCCACGTGACCACAGAGCGCTTATTCGTAGGTGTAATGGCGCTATATCGATTAGGCATTTGTACAGGGCAGATTTTATTGCAGGTGGCCGCATAGATGTAACCCTATCGAATATTCCGATGGCTATGTAGTGGCGGAGCAGATAGAGACGGTAGGCTGTAGAGTTATGGGGATGTAGTTGATATAGGGTGTCTCGGTGCTCCTGGTACTGGCCAGGTATCATTTTTGATACCATTGGGGAAAATAGTGAGTAAGAGTAGACTTCAATTATACGTAACCTCGCATTTTGGCCATAGTCTGCCTTAAAGAGCGCCATCGCATTCCGGTGTCGTGGTTCACCGTGTCTATACTCCGAGCTGAAGCAACTCGAGCCTCACTTTCCTCGTTAATAACAGGGTTCATGCACAATAAATCTGCAACGATAATGCTTATCAAGCCAAAGATTGTATTGTCACGGAGAAACAGACTGCAATACCCCCATACGTGTATTTTTGCACTTAGGGGGAACCACCGGGGCGGCTCAACCGAAGATCGACGACTTCTATATATACAGAACTCGCTTCGCAAGCTCCCTCATATAGTATCTAGAAATACAGAGCTTTCCGACTTGCTGGTGTATGATTCCTTATGTCGGCAGACGAGACTTTGGCCCACCGCACTGCAAAATATATCTTACCTAGTTTCCAGGCTTACGAATACAAAAAAAGTAGAAAGGAGTATGGCAAATGCGCCGATAAAGAAGCCCAGATACCAGAGTCCTTATTAGCGGTCACAAGGATGTCTCCACCATAGCAGAAGCATCTATCCATCCCTGGACAAGATCTCGAGACTACCTCTCTTCAGATGAAGCTTGATTTACAAGCTATCAAAGCTCAGGGTGGCAGCGTCCCGACCAGCAACCACATCGATCGCAGATAAGTTATAGCCATTTAGCAAAGTGAGCCTAATCTGCACAAGCGAGTTCGAAATAATATGTTCATCCCCAAATATTGCTCCTCTTGGATAAAGAGTTGGAAACCGGCGATTATTCTAGAGTAGTAGACTCCGTCATCTTAATCCCTGGATCTTAAATGCGAGGGCTCATGTTGGATCAGCCTGAGTCCGGTTCCTCGCATTTTGAAAGATTAATAAAGGATCGCTAAATCACCACAAAGAAGCTAGTCATATTGTTATCCCTCGGGGAAAAGCCTCACCTTTCTTTCTATTTATTTTCCTAGTGCAAGCTACTATTAGTAGTTTTACAGGCGCTATACTAAAATCTTTAATATGCTACTAAATTAGGACAATCTCTATAAAACACTAAAGGTCTAATTAGCAATACTTATAGCATATAAGCATAAAGCTTTATTAATATAGGACCTAAAGACCTTATTATACTTAGCTGTAACCTTTAATAATAATATATATATAAAAGTAATAATTATTAATATTTTAATTTATATAAACCTTTAATAAGCTAAGCAAACTAAATTATAGTTAATTAACCTACTACTAAAGCTTAAAATAGCTAAAAAGAATAATAATAATTTTAATTTATTATTTTAAGATATATTTTCTAAGTAATATATAAAGATTAACTATAAAACTAAAATCTATAAAAAAGTTATTATAATATTAGTAATAATACTAGATTATTTTATTAGATTATTTTTAAAAGACACTTAAGCTAACTACTAATAAATAGTTTAAAATTATATTAAAATCCTAAAATAATATTTAAATATATTAATATATATATAAAATAAGAAATAGCCTAATAGTATTTTTATAATCAGCTAGTATATAAATAAAAACTAAAATATTAGCTTAGCTAATATTTATATTTGCGCTATTATATATATTATATACTAAAATAATTAGTTAAAAAGGCGTTAAGCTATCCTACTAAATTATTTTTAAAATTAGCTATATTAATAGCTTTTATAAGTACTATAGTACTATTAAAACCTTATAAAAACATTAAAATGCTAGTGTAACTATTTAATAAAGCCTTTTAAATAAGCTAAATAATAGCTTATATAGCTAAAATAGTAGTACTATAAAGCTTAGGCCTATAAGCTAATACTATTTATAATATTTAACCTATAAAAATAGGCTAAGCTATTAAAGTAGTAGACCTAGTAATTAGAAATCTACTTTTTAAAAACAAAAATAAGAAAATAATTAAGTAAATATTAGAAGCTAAAGTAGTAAAACTACTAAAAAAATAGGTAGTATATATTATCTTAAAGGTCCTTATATTTATAATTAACTATATAATAGGCTTACTAATAAATATTATATAAAAATAATAATAGCTAAAGTAAAACTATAGATAAAAGCTATATTGGTTAATACTTATATGTTTTACAATAAAATAAACCTATAGATAGGTAAAGTAATTTAAGTAGTTTTTTTAAAAAACCTTATATAATAGTTTAAGCTTTTTTTAGCTAGTAAATTATCTTATAAAAAAAAAAGATAAGCCTATATTATTTATTATAACCTAGGGTATTAAAGCTACTATACTACTAGGTTTTATAATAAAATCCTTTTATATTAGAATTATAATATCTAAATAAATATTTATAAACTAATAAATAATAAGGCTTATATAAAGCCCCCTTATTATACTAACTATTATAAGTTTATATTTAGTAAAATGTGAAAACTATCTTATTAAATTATAAAAAATAAATAAAAAGATTATCCTACTAATATAAATAAAGCTTAAAACTATTTAATAAACTAGAAATAAAAAATATAATAATAAAAATCAGCTATTTATTATAATTATAATAAAGGAAAAAGTAATACTAATTAGATAACTAAAATAGTAGGATAATAGTAATAAGTAGAAAGCTTTGTTTATTTTTATAGCTTAATTAAAAGAAGAATCTAGTAATATAAATACAATATTATTTAGTAATATAATAAATAATATAAAGAATAAGGTAATAGAAGATAAGATTATAATAACAGCTTTAGCTTTAGCCCCTAGAACAATTATATTAGTATTACTACCCTAACTTATAAACATACTAAAGCTAGCACCTAAAATAGTAGTAGTTAAACCTACTAGCATAATTAAAAAAAGCACTAAAAGCTACTAGAAAAAAAAGCTTTATAAAGACTAAATCTAGTAGTAAAATAAGTAATAGTAGTATTAAAATATAACTAAATAATATTAAAAAAAAAATAGTACGAATTCCTAAAATAATAAAAATAGCAGTATAAAATATTATATATAGGGCTAATAACTATTTAATCTTTTTATAAAGGTATTAAAATAAAGGAAATAGATATTATAATAGTTATTAAATTATAGATTAATAAAAAATAAAAAGAAAAAATATAAATTTATTAAGATTATAAAAACTATAAGCTAGTTAATACCTAAGATATTAAAAAAATAAATAGGCTAAAGGTAATAATATATATAAAGATTAAAAATAGTTTAAAAGTTAAAATAAAAGTATTAGTAATATTATAAAGACTAATATAGCTAATATTAATACCATAAGTTTTTAACCTTTTATAAAGTATTAAATATAAATATAGTGTTTA